>JANHAO010013446.1:0-15843 GCA_026873985.1 Saraca asoca
ATTCTCATAATGGATATCTCATCAATTTCATATTAACATATTTCATCATCATTCATAACATTGTGTATCATTCCTTGCCATGCATTTTCATCATATAATCACTTACAATATTTAAAATTTCAATAGCAATCATATCATCATATCATCACATACTTTTCAATGTCTCATGCACATCATCAAACTTTATACCATAATACTATTCATAGTAATTGCATTTCCACAATCATAGTCATTCATCACTTGACATCCCATATTTCATGAGGAATTTTCAAGTATTTCAATAGAATCATTTTTTATCATATATGTATCACACATCATTGCCATTATATACCACATGCTAGTTCTTAAAGAATATTCAAATTTAGACCTCATTCATAACTATATGGGTCCCATTATAATAACAAGTATCATGATCATTTTCCTATTATACACAAATAGACCATCATTCCATTACTATCTCAAACACACAATCTCTATCACACTATCTTTATAGCTATCCATATTGCTTCCATAACATTTATCTATAAACAATTACTAGGTTAATTGGTATTAAAATTAACTTGGAAATTATTCATTCAAAACTTCTCATATTTTTTATTCAACTTAATTGTATCTCATGTAAGTTTAAACCCAAAGAATTAGAATGGTTTTTAAAGAGAAGTCTAGACTGAAAATAGTGGATAAATTTTGGAGGTGCATCAGAATTGCAAATAGAATCAGGTTTGAAATTCGAGGAAATTTAGTTCTTACCAAATTTTGAAAACTTTAGGGAAGTCCAAAATTAAACATGATTTGAATCGCAATCAGAATCAAAAAATAGGGTAGGAAATATTAATTTGATTCGTATAAATTTAGTTTAAAATTTGAGTCAAATCGTAAGAACAATAGTGCTAGATTTTTGCGAGCATGATCACTGGGTTTAGTATAAAAGGTTGCGATTTGACTTGCACAAGTAGGTTTTGCATGAAACAATAGAAAAATAGGGGATGCAACTTTATGTTCAACCTTTTGCTATAAATACTTATTTCAACATGTTTTGAAAGTTTAAATAAGCTTATAACTTAGCCATTTCCTTACTAAACCAATCAACACCTCAACAAATCCATTCAACCTCAAATTTGGCTACACAATCACCAAAAATTTATCTTATCCATTTGCATCAACTAATCAATAAATCACAAATAAGAGAAAATTATAATTTACAAGAAAGGTAAGGATTACTAATCTTAGCTACTAGAAACAAACAAATCAAACAGATCTCACAAAGATATCCAATATTCTTCAAAAGCACAAAAGAAGAGTTTATTAGCTTGCATATTTTCCAAGGATTTTTCCTATTCAACAGATCATATATGATTAGATTATGATTCCATTTGATAGGAACAAGCTATATCTAATAAATTCAAGCTCTAAAACACCATAAAAATTATATTAATTCATGGGTTGAATAGTAAAGTGAATATTGATAGCAAATTTGAAAAATTTATAAATCAACTTCTATTTCATGAATCAACAAGATTTTGATATCAAATTGAAGAGGAATAAGAGAGGAATCAATTATAAAAATTTAAGAAATTATCATGGAAGGATGAAGGCTTACCTGAAGAGAGAAGGAAAGCCTACAGAGAGAATACACTTAGAGAAAAAGATCAAAGGTTGAGTGAACCAACCGGGGAATAAGCTTTAAAGAAGAGAGTAACCACGAAAAAATGGAAAAGGGAAATTTGAGTCAACTTCCTTGACTTCTTCGATTGTAAGTTTTATAATTTTTCTTATTTGCTGACTTTGCCAATTTCTTCACTTAAAGTCCAAAATTGACATGCTCACTGATCACCAGCGGCTATGAAATTTTGACACAAATTAGTTAAATTAAATACCTTTGTAACGAGTATAAGTTTATGCTTGTTGGGCAATTGTAGCCTTAGTTTCGATCTTTTTGAAGTTTTTCAGAAATTAAATTTTAAAAATACAAATTTTGCTCCATGAGCATCCAAATGCTTCCACTTTCTGAAGATTCCTATCATTCGTAAAATCCATTTCCACTATGACTAAACATTTTGCATCTTGGCATTTGCAATTTCAAATTCTCAAACCTTTGAAAGTTACCCTTTTTAGATTTTTCAAAAAACCATTTTTTTACCAAATTCATTTTAGAAAATTCAGGATGTTATAGGTCCATGAGCATCTCCATGGGATATCACATTAGTTTAGTATCAAAGCTTCAGCATTCTAAATTCAAGTGATATCTTTTTGTTTTCTTCTTGTTTATGCTTCCATTTTTTCCTTACTATCTTCTCCTGTATTTTTGGCCCATTTTGCTACTTCTTTTTTTTTTGTCAAATTGCTATACAAATTCTGTGCAATTTACTCGTTGAATTTTCTACCCAATTGTGCTCCAATCTGCTATTAGTTTGCTTTGGTTTTTGCTGAAAATTCTGCTACAATTTTGTAGAAAATTTGTGTTCTACTTGTGCACACCAAATGTTTAATCTTCGCTTTGTTTGGTTTTAATTTTTCTACTCAATTTTTTGTTATTTCTATTTCATTTCTTTGACTATTTGGTGAAAATTCTGCTAAAATTCTATAGAATTTTTGCTTCCTAAATTGTTGCACATCAAATGTTTGTGAGTTGTTTTAAGTTGCTTTTGCTTTGTTTTTGTGTGTCCCTCAGTTTGGTAATGAATTTCACTTCATTTTGGTGTGGTTTGGTATCATTTTCCTTAATATTGCATCAAGTTTTGGTGGCTATCCCAACTCCCCTACTGGTTGGCCTAAGCTTTTGCTCTAATTTCCCCCATAATTTTGCTGTTGTCCTAGCTTGATTTTGATTGTGTTTGTACCAAGAACATCTTCTTTTTGAGTACACTCATAGGAAAATTGTCTTAGGTCAATTTTGGTTAAGTAAATTAATTTTGATTGCTCAATTTGTGGTTCCAAGTGCTGAATCATTTTCTAGAAAGCAAGTGAATTGATTGGAAAAACAAAAGAAAGAAGACAAAATATTAGTGGGAAAACAAAAACAAAAGGAAAGAAAATGCAAAAGAGAAAAGAGCAAGTGAACAAAGAAAAAAACAAAAGAAAAAGAGCAAAAGAAAAGAGAAAAGGAAAAACAATTGTTATCTTGAATTTTAGAAACAACAAAAAAAATTCTACAACTTTGAGCTCTATTCAATCCAAAATTTGAATTCTTTTCTAAGTCATTTTTCCATTGTTATGGGTGAAATCTAGAACCCCCTCAATAGGCTGGCAAATGGCTCAAGTGTTGCAAAATCTCAACTTGCCAAGACGCTCAAAACACAAAGTTTTAGCTCACGCTATTAGCGACCTCCTCTACATGAGCTCGCTCCATCGAGAACAAGCTTGACCTCACTACTTCAGAAGACAATAGCTCCCTTAGGATGAAGGCTTCAGTTTCCAAGATGCAGCACCCGACTAGAACCTCGTTAAGTAGGGGACAAGCATATGTTGTACCCAACAAACACATGGGGCCCATTTGCAGAAAGTAATCTACAGAAGTCGATTTGCAAGATTTTAGTCTATCCATTCTGTCTTATATAATAAATATTTGATATAATAGATTTACAGCATGTAAAATTATAATTGTAACCTCCTCTCCTCTATCAATAGAAGGACGGAGATGAACATTAAAAAGACAAAGACAACTATATTGAAACTCTGTAAAAATACTTCCATATCAATACATTACTATGGACGTAGGGTTCGATACTATCCAAATTTGGCCGAACCACATGAAAAGCCTTGTGTTCCTTGCTGCTCTTCCCTTCCTTCTTGTCTTCTGCATTCATTTACTGTATTTGCAACTAGATTACAGCTTGAGTTCTGGAAAGAATCCTTCATTGACTGGGTTTGGTCCTGAACCAAAATCTACCATCAACATCAATTGTATTCAACTTGAATGTGTTTGTTTAGAATGCATTGTCAATGTTCTAGCATAGAAGCCTATTTTGGAGTACAATTACTTGATAATTTTCTACAATTTTGTTGAATTTCTCTTGCAACTTTTGATTTTGCTCAGAATTTTTTCTTACTTGGCCGAAACTTCTTGTCTTGTGCTGTCCATTTCCTTTATGTTTCTTTGTAATTCCTTACTCCTTGTTCTTGTTGGTCCATGCCACTTTTGAATTATTAGGGTGTTGTGTGATATTCATTGCCACATTTTTGCAAACTCTAAGATCTTGTCTCTTTAGTTCCTATAAGACTTTAAGGAAAGAAGATAAGAGTAGTAAAAGGCAAGTGTGTTTGTGAGCTCAACATAAGGAAAAAGCCTTATTGTGAGTGCAAAAATGAGTGGGGTGTCCTAAACATTTGTGAGGTGACTATTTTGGTGAGGTCCCTATTTTGTCTAACCTTTATTTTGCATAATTTTATTCTCTAAAGATGATGGAAGTTAGTGGTTCATAATCCAATGAAGTCATGTTCACACTAATAGTAATGTTACAACAATTTGAGAGGTTGAATATGAAACTTAATGGCCTTGGTGAAAGAATCACAAATGTGGAAAATAAAAGGCATTCTCATTAAAGAAGAACTAGAAGACCAAGTAACCAACATGGGAGTAATGAGGGCAATTGGAAAGATAAGGGAGATAAAGAAGAGTTGTCCACTTCATTCTATGACACTAAAAGAAGTGACAAAAGAATATATAGAAGCAATGTGGGAAACAGAAATGAAAGGCCAAGAAGGGAAAAGGTGGATTAAGCCTACACAACATTAAAATAGTCATACCATCATTCCAAGGCAAGAATGACCCAGAGGCTTATCTAAAGTAAGAAAAGAAAGTTGAATTAATCTTTGAATGCCACAATTACTCCAAAGGGAAGAAGGTGAAGTTGGCGGTTGTGGAGTTCACAGGTTATGTCATTATTCGGTGGGATCAACTTGTCTAAAGTAAAAGAAGAAACCTTGAAATATCTATTTCTACTTGGGGTGAATTGAAGATAATCATGAGGAAAAGATTTGTCCCTTCACACTGCTATAGGGAGTTGTAGCAAAAACTTCAAAGCCTTACCCAAGGATCCAAGAGTGTTAAAAAGTACCAGAAAGAGATGGAGATAACCATGATAAGGGCAAATATGGAGGAGGATAGGGAGACAACTATGGCTCGATTCCTCTATAGCTTAAACTATGATATTGCTAATGTGGTAGAGCTATAACACTATGTGGAATTAGAGGATATGGTATACATGGCCATGAACATAGAAAGACAACTCAAAAGAAGGACTTCTTCCAAGTTTGTTCATTAATCTAACTCCTCGTGGAAGCCAAATTGGGACAAGAAACATGAGCAAAAGGATGTTAAGGCCTTCAAGAAGCCCATAGCTGAAACTTCTTTAGGGACCAAAGAAGAAGATTCAAAATGCAAAGGCAAGCTAGAAATGCCCCACAAGCAAAGAAACATCAAGTGCTTTAAATGTTTGGCTCACAACCACTATGCATTTGAATGCCCCAATAAAAGAGTCATGATAATGAAAGGAAATGGGGAGGTTGAATTGGCTAGTGAACATGAAAGGGAAGAGGAAAAGTCCAATTCAAGTGGATAAGAAAGCAATGAAGTAGTTGAGGTTGTGGTTAAAGTAGGCTTTAATAGCGAGAAGAGCTTTGAATGCTTAAGCTAAAGTTAGGAGTGAAGAGCAAAGGGAAAATATCTTTCATAAGTTACAATGGTTAAATTGTTGATGAGAAAGTTGCGCCAACATGGCTAGTACAATCATGGTGGAAAAATTGGCTTTGCCTACCTTAAACCATCTCACACCTTATAAGTTACAATGGTTAAATGAAAGTGAAGAGGTAAAGCTGACAAAACAAGTCCTAGTCACCTTCTCGATTGGGTGGTATCAAGATAAAGTCTTCTATCATGTTGTTCCTATGCAAGCAGCCCACTTATTGTTTAGAAGACCTTGGCAATTTGATAAACATGCAATCCATGATGGCTTCCTCAACTAGTATAGCTTTGTGAAGGACAACAAATCTATTACTTTTGTACCCTTCACCCCCAAAACAAATTTTGGAATATCAATTAAAAAGAGAGAAAAATAAAGAAAAGATGAGTGAAAAAAAAAAGGAAAGCAAGAGTGTAGAAAAAGAAAGTAAGAGTGGGAAAAATGAGTTGAAAGAAAAATTAAAAAAAAAAAAGAAAGTGGAGTATATTTGCCAAGGCTTATGATGTTAGGCAAGCTCTTTATTTCAATCAGACTATGATTTCAATCAAACAATGCTAGTTCTTGTATGTAAAAAGAGCTATTTTGAATGTTGACCATGAAACTAATGTTTTACCTTTCAAGAAGGTTGTTTTTGAGTAGGGGGATTAGGTATGGTTGCATATGAGGAAAGAAAGGTTTCCAATCCAAAGGAAGGCCAAGCTCCACCCAAGAGGTGATGGTCCATTCCAAATGGTGGCAAGATCAATGACAATACCTATGAATTAGATCTTCCTCATGATTACAATATTAGTGCTACCTTTAATGTTTCTAATCTTTCTCCTCTTGATGTAGGTTCTGAAGATTCGAGGTTAAATCCTTTTGAAGAAGGAGGGATTGATGCAAATTTGAGAAACCAAGCTAGTGATCAACAAGAGACTTTGCACCTTCCAATGGGACCCTTGACAAGAGCCAAGGCTAGGAGGATGAGAGAAGCTATTCAAGGGCTATGTAACACATTATGGTGCACACATGAGGAGCAAGGCCTTGGAGATTCAAGACTTGTTTGCATTGAAGCCATGCTACCCACTTAGGCCACTTGGAGCATCCAACATAACAGCAACATAGCTGATTGTGTGGCATTATTTTTGGGGCTATGTTGTGCTGAATGGGACACTACTTGTGGCCACTTGGATGAGCTAAAATGAGGTTGTTTACTTGTGTCACATGTTGTTTCATTGTGTCATTTTGTGGGCTGTTTCAGCTTTATGATTGATGCCGCATGTAGGGGCTAATTGTCCAATTTTATTGTTTATTTTTTAGGACATTTTGTAATAGCTTAGGCTTATATTTTTGTGGCTATTTTGTTTGGTATTTTTGGTGAGCTTGCTTGGGATATTAGACCAGCCCATTTTGAGTAAGTAATAGCTATTAGGGAAGGCTTGTTTCTCTTAGAATTTAGATTTGAACATTTACAAAATTGAAGGGTTTTCTTCTTGAGAGAGTTCTTTCCTAGGGTTTTGATGAACTAAAGACTTATCAAAGAGGTTCCTTTTTGTGGTGTCAAATCCATCACTTATCACTCTCCTTCTACCTATTCTAGAGTATGACATAAATATCCTTTCTTTTCTTTTCAATTTGGTTGTTGAATTGGAGACAGGTCCATGTGCATCTCCAAGGGAAATCACATCAAATTGATTATCCAGGAAAATGCACTTTGTAATTGATTACTAGGAGTCCACAATGCAAAAAAATTGTGAGTAATCAATTATCAAGGGTAAAAAATGCCAAAACTTGTTAGTAATCAATTATCAGAAGTCTATAAGGCAATAATGTGTGCGTTTGATTACCCATTGGAGAACTCAAAAAATCAACTATTAAAAGGTAAAATGGACATTTGAAAACCTAATTCAAGATAACCTAACTCCTCTAAACACATTTCTCTATATTTTTCTTAAACTTTCAAGCCCTAGCTCTCCTCCCAACTCATCTTCCCTAAGTTTCCCAAGCTCTCCTCACTTCCAACCTTCCTTTAACCCCCAACATTTCCTTGAAAACTTCAAGAGGAGAGCTCCCTCAACCTAAAAATTTGGGATTGAAGGAAATTTCATGGTTTTACTATGCCTTTTCATGATATCTTGGTCTCTTGGTAAAATTTTTTGGATTTTCTCTTTGGATTTAAGTTTCTTAAATGCCATAATTTGATATTTGCATCAATTATCAAGATTTGTCAAAACAATGGCCTAAATCCAAGAATCCCTAAACCAACTTAAAAAAATTTCACACCTTATAGTAAGTTGATGAAGGACAAGAGTTATATAATTGGTAGGATTTTAGTATTACAAATAATGTAATATTCTAAGTTTAATTTATTTTCATAGAGTTTACTTTCTAGTTTATTTAGGAGTCTTCTTGTTTGTTTGTTTATTTAGTTATTAGGGTTTGCTTTCTAATTTCATTAGGAGTCTTCTAGTTTATTTAAGAGTCTTATTCCCTAGTTTATTAGAAGTCTTTCCCTATTTCTAATAGGAAAAGGTTTATAGCCTTATAAATATGTAATTTAGCCTACTGGCAAATCAAATTTCATAATAATAATAATAATATATTTCTTTCAAGTGTTTCTTTTCTTTGAAAGCATCCAAGAGAGCTTTTATCACCTTGCTTTGCATCATTTGGTACAAAAAGTGAGGATCAACCTTATTTAATAGCAGCTGATAATAATGATAGCCTTGCATATGAGGGCTAACTCTAATGAGCTTGTTACACAAGGTTAATTCCTTCAATTATCCTAGACATCTAGAGTTTTTCCAAAAGCACTCAACAAGTTTTGCAAGACCTGCTTGTAATAGTTAAGAGGCTAGTAATTTCATCTAATTTCAAAAACTAGAATGATCAAAACCCGAACTTTCAAAACAAATATATGCATAACTGTGAACCATGATAACTTGGACTAGAACTTATCATGTAACCATAGGTAATAGAAACCAAAATTCTTGTAACTAATAACCATCATATTAAGAACCAAAACCTGTCCTTTGATTAGTAGTGTAACAAAACATGGTACAAAGATTGTAAATAAACTAACAACCTTAGCATCTAGTTTACAATGAAGATTCTAATAAAGAAACCAGAGGAAACAGGTCAAAATCAGGGCTCTGATAGTGATAAGCTTAGAATTGAGCTTTCTACTCTTAATAGGCACCTTTATGCTGAAGAATTTCTAGACTAGCTATGGGAAGTGGATAGATTCTTTGAAGCCATGAAAGTACTGGAAGAGAGGAAAGTCAAGATTGTGGCTTATAAACTTAAAGGAAATGTTGCAACTTGGTGGAATAATGTTTGTGTAGCTAGGTATCAACAAAGAAATGGTCTAGTTCAGAGTTGGAGGAAGATGCATTAGTTGTTAATGTTAGTATAGATGCCCTAAAAATAGTCAACTGTAATGGCATGAATACTACATATCTTAGCATATTTATTAATGTTTTGGCCTCTTTATCAATATAGTCTTAAATATAATTATGTCTGACATATGTATACTTTCTTGGATAAAGTTCTTAAAGTTGTAACTATGTACAAATAAATTACAATAAAAATTGTAATTATGAGATAATTTGTGCATATAGTTATAATTTCTAAATATCCCTAATTATGGAATAATTGAGAAAATAGGATATCAATTATTCATGAGTGAACTAGTATATGTTATGTCACATTCTTTGGAAGATTGCAGTAATCTCATACACCTTTTGATATGGAGATATTTGGACATACATATGGTATATGCTAGAAAACATATGACTAGATTGATCAGCCATGAGAAACCATATGGAATGTTACCCTATGTCAATGGACTTCTCATGTGAAAGGTGGTGTAAGTTATTCTTAAACTTGAGATCAATACAGTATGTATGGAGTAATGTACTTTGATTTAATTTTAGGCTTGCACTCTTAAGAAGTAGATACAAATAATTTTAGGTACACCATGAAGTACATAAAGATAGTGATTGATTAAGATGGAATTCATCCTTCTTAGTAAGAAGGAAAGATATTCAAAAGATGTTTTGACACTTGTGCTATGATCAAAAGCATAGGTGCATATATTTATGATACATATGATAGTTTTTATGCATAATCAATTAATGATACATAAAAGGATTTTTATGTATGAACAATTATGAGATAGCACATGGTCAAACATACATCCCAAATTAGACGTTTATAGGATTGACACTTGAATGACACCCTAACTCACATTTGAATATCAAGAGATGAAGGGATTGAATTACACACTAACATTGTATCAAAAAAGGTTTTAATTTCCATAAATCTATTCCTAACATTTGGGCGGTTATGATGCTTTGCTAGAAGCTGGTCTTGATTTATGAATTTGCTTGAACAATTGAAGGAAATTGCTTTTGAATTAAAAGGAGTTTTAATTCAATTAAACTTATATAAGTTTGTAAGTAAATTCATCGCTAACATGCATAGAAACTTAATGGGTCACACATAATAAAATCTCTTTGATCCAAAGTTAAAAGAAAGGTTAGAATGCAAAAAGTAATGAATTCAAGAGTTGAATTGGGAGAACATCTTGAAATTTGAAATCATTAATTAAGTTTTATAATGTGATTACAAGTGTTATTTAATCAAAGATTTAATAATTCTAATGGAGATTATTATTATTATTATTAAATAGTAGTAAATTTTCATAGTTGATATTTAAATATTAGAGAACATTTATATTAATACTAAATGAGATCTAGAATAAAGGAATGGTTTCTCACTTAGGCATTGTTTTTAGTTAATTAAAATAATTAGAGAATAATTACAAAAGAATGTTTATGAGTACAAACTTAGAGGAGAATGTTTGGACTTGTTACATATAAAGGAAGGAGCAATAGGCTAAGGGGTAGGACTCCTTGGCTCTAAGGGGTTGCACTAGCCATATAGCCTATCCTCTTTAAGTGGAGGGCACAAGCAAGGGGCAGCCCTAGCTTGTGCACCACTCATGAAGCTACCTCACTTTTGCTTGTGCTCCAAACTCTCCTATTTATAGAGGAAAAAACCCAAACTAATTATAACAATTGCGATAGCTATATAGCACATGTGTTGTACACCAACTCTCTATCCTTACTCATCTCTTCTTTACATTCAAACACTCAACCCTACCCTAGTGAATTATGATTCCTTAGAGAGCTAGTACCTCTTAAATTGAGTGTTGACTTTCCTAGTCGACCAATCACCAAAACTTGGAGGAGGCTTTGAATCAAATCGATTTGTGTGGATCACCTTAGTGTTGGAGATCAAATCTAAAAGAGTTATCCGAACATAATTAGAAGGAGTTCATTGTGAGATTTGTTCATGGATCCACTTGGAGATCAAACTCAAATTTAGAGAATGAGGATTTTGAAAATACTCTTGAGAGAAGTTATAACTTAAATTATTAGTTTGCAGTTTAATTAAATTATACATTGTTTTATGAGTTAATAAGCAAACAATGTGATTTGAGTTTAGGAAAAATTTTAAATTTTTGTTCTGCATACTTGATGCATATGATCAACATATTTGATCTGCTTAAATCCAATTTTCCCAATAGCTAATGGGTTGATTTCTCCTCGCAAACAATGAGTCATTCTTATTTCAAAAATATCAAAAGTCGTCAATGTGAGAGGTATGTGGATAATTATATAGAAGAATTTCTAAGGCTATAAGCATTCAACAATTTATGTGAAACTAATTCTAGAAGGTTACTAGATATGTTAATGGGTTAAAGCTCTCCATTCAAGACCATAGGTCCCTTCACAATGTGTTTGTGTGGTTGATGCTTACACAGAAGTCAAGAAGATTGAAACAATTAAATAGGCAAACAACCATGTCTAGAAGAGTTTCATCAAGTTCACGAACAGAGAGCACAACAAATATAGAAGAAGCTATAACCCTTCAACTGTAAACTCATCTTATGGAAGCTTCAAATAGAAAACCAACCCAAGCACCTAAGAAAGCTATAATAGTTTCAACAACAATCAGTAAGAATCCATATGTCTGACCATCCGTAGATAAGTGCTTCAAGTGTAGTCAACTTGGACATCATTCTAATGATTTCTCACACGAAAAGACTTTAAACTTGATAGTCTGATGATGACATAGAG
The DNA here is from genome assembly GCA_026873985.1 of Saraca asoca. NCBI lineage: Eukaryota > Viridiplantae > Streptophyta > Magnoliopsida > Fabales > Fabaceae > Saraca > Saraca asoca. Next base: position 11,807 of record JANHAO010013446.1, read on the forward strand.
CAAGAAAAGCTTTTTGACAAAGAAATAATTGTAGAAGAAACTTATGAAGGAAAAGAAAGAGTGAACTTTGTCATATAATGATTATTTTTCACCCCAAAACAAGAGGACAACACATAGCACCATAACATCTTTCACTCAAAGTGTACAATCAACTAAAAAGTTTGTGATATGATCATAAATAATGGAAGCTATGAGAATATTATCTCCAAGGGATTGCTAAACCACTTTCAACTAAAAACAAGAAAGTATCATGCTCTTTATATAGTTGGTTGGATGAAGAAAGGTGATGAGTTGAAAGTAACTAAAACTTGTCATGTCCCTATATCAATTAGCAAATCTTACAAGGGCAGTGTAGTCTATGATATAGTTGAGATGGACCCATGTCATATGTTGTTTGGATAGCCTTGGCAATATACTTTAGATATCACTCATAAAGGACAAGAGAACATTTACTTTTTCATATGTGGAAAAATAAAAAATCATCATGAAACCAATTACAGAAAGGAAGGCAAAAATCAAGCTAATACAATGGAAGAAAAATCTCTTACTACTTCTCATAAATCTAATAATATCATGTTCAATATTAAGAACATGGATAGTGTTTATGTGTTGATTGACCAAGAAAAGGATTATTGAGAAGTTGCAACCATTATTCAAAGCCTCAACAAACATCATGACAAAAGCCCTTCTTGATAGTTTATAACCAATGTGAATCGTACAACACCAAATTGATTTTCTATAAGAGATAGCTGGCCTAATTTGCCACATTATGGAATAAACCCTTTAGAGTCTAAATTCTACAAGACAAGGTAGAATAATTGCTAAAGAAGGGATTTATACAAAAAAGCACAAGTCCATGTGCAGTATCAAGTTTGTTAACGCAAAAAAATGATGGAAGCTAGCAAATGTGTGTTAATAGTTGACCTATATATAGGATATCCATCAAATGTAGGTTTCCTATTCCTCAATTAGATGACATGCTTGATATTTTGTCCTGTTCGAAGGTATTATCAAAACATGATCTAAGGAATGGTTATCACCAAATCTGAATAAAACTTGGTTATGAAGGGAAAACAATATTCAAGAAAGAATAAGGCTTATACAAGTAGCCTATCATACCATTAAGACTACCTAATGCATCAAGTGCCTTCAAAAAATTAATGAATCAAGTCTTAAACCACTTCTAAAGGCTAGAGATGTTTTTAAACTGACTTATAGTTTAGTAGTTCTTTCTATCATTAAACCAATGGTCAAACTAAAGTTGTAAATAAAACTTTGGGAAATATTATTAGAAGAATTTGTGGAGTAATACCAAAGTAATGAGACCATTTTCTTGCATAAACAAAATTTGCCTACAACAATACTATAGCAGCTCCTATTGAAAATCACCTTTTAAAATCATATATGAGAGGATTCCAAAGCATACTTTATATCTATTACCATATACCAAAATACTAGGGAATAACATTGCTACAAAACATATGGCTAAGAAGATTTAGGCTACTCAGTTAGAAGTTAAAGGAAAGGTTCAAGAATCAAATGCCAAATACAAAGAGGCCATAGATAAACATAGAAGGTTGAAAGTATTCAAGGAAGGTGACTTGGTTATGTTTCAATTGTGTGAGGAATAATTTCTTGTAGGAACCTACAACAAATTGTGGAAGAAGAAAATAGGTCCTCATACTATGCTTCTATAGTGGATCTATCAAAGTCCCTAACCATTTCTAATACCTTTAGTGTGGTTGATTTATATGAGTATCATTTTCTTGATACATTGTTATATCCATATGCCAACTCAAGGACAAGTTTTTCTAAAGTGGAGGGATTGATGTAAGACAAAAGTCATATGGTTAATTTATTTTCACATTGTTTAATTTATTTTCATAGAGTTTACTTTCTAGTTTATTTATTTATTTGTTAAAGTTTTCTTTCTAGTTTAATTAGAGTCTTCTAGTTTATTTAAGAGTCTTGTTCCTTAGTTTGTTGGATGTCTTTTCTTGTTTCTAATAGGAAGACATTTATAACCTTATAAATATGTACTTCAACCTATTGGTAAATCAAATTTCAGAGTAATAATAATAATAATTTCTTTCTAAGTGTTTCTTTTCCTTAAGAGCATCAAAGAAATTTTTTACCACCTTCCATTATTTCATAAGCACTCTTTGTCCATGCCCATACAATGGCCTTTTTGTTGAATATGAATTGAATTATTGTTGATTGATGTGTTTGATGTATTAAATTATTTAATTAGTAATTTTCTCACATAAGAGTTTAGTGGTGTGATGTTGTTAAAGGAGAATACCCTCCTCTAAGGTGAGTGAAAATTTCTACCCCATTATCAAGAACCCCTTTTGTAGAAAATAATATCTAATACTTATTTTGAAAATTGCCTCAGACTAATTTATGCCTTGGAATAAACTTCAAGTATGTTTATTATATGAAAATCCCGTTAGCCTAGCTATCATTTCTTCTTCAGTTTTGAAGTTGAAAAACATTTTCATTTGATATCACAATCTAACTATGTCCTTTGAGTATTTATTTATTTTGCAGACTTAAAGTTGATTAAGTGATATTGAAGATATCAAAAGATCCAACCTAGTCTTAGGATTTATTGATATCTATAGGATCTTTTGTAAGTGTAATGTAATCAGTTTTTTATCCAAATATTTTTCTAAAATAACTAATCTGAGATAAAAATAAATCAAATTAAATGAGTTTAAAATAAATGTTTTCTAACTACATTTTCAATGCATTCTCACAAGTTAAATATTTATAAAAAATTATTTTTCACTTTGTGAATCGATTCATAAAAGGAATCTTGTGGAATGTACTCAAATCAATTCATGAAGAAAAGTTCTTGAAAATGTTTTTACCAAAATATTTGAAAACATTTTGAATCGACAGGCAATTAATTCACAATCTTTTATACTAAAGGGTTAATTGATTCATGCATCGATTTGGTCATGAATTTCTTCATGATTTTTCACAAGCTGAATCAATTCACAAATCAATTAGTCAGTTATTAGTTAGTTATAATTGCTACGAATTGATTCACAAATCGATTCAAAGACAAAAATTAATTATTTTCAAATGTTAGTTATAGCAACTATAAATACCCTCTCACTCTAATTTCAACACAGATTACATATTAGTTTTCTATCGCTTTAAGCATAAAAAAAAAAGAGAGAGAACTCTTGTGCTTCATATGATCTAACTCAACCTTTCAAAAACACAATTGAAAAAGCTTGGATCAAATTCTATGAAGATTACACAGTTAATTACTTAAGATATTCATCTCAAGTCTACTATTGTTTTCTTTTACCAATATTCTTGTTTATTTTTAGGTTTCTAAGTTTGATCAGGAACAAGAGATACAAGAAAAAGGTTAATCTTCCCTTACATCTTCTATTAGTTGTAATGTTGATTACAATTATGCTAAAGGTGTAATGTTGTGTATCTATAGGTCATACAAGAGCCCAGTGTAAATCTTATTGTAAACTGGCTATTTAGAAGCCCAGTTAAAATCCTGTTGTTGTAATAAAAGAGATTGTCCAGTTAAGGATTGATCCAATAGATGTAGACTTCATCTACGATTTCAAGTGAAGTTGAACCACTTTAAAATCCTAGTGTTCTTGATTTATTTTTCTACACCTTTCGTTACTACATTTTAATATTTTAATTTTCTACTACATTATTGTATTTCTAATATTCTGCAATTTTGATCTAAACGCATTTTTGCAATTTTGTTATTTTGATATTCTACTATTGTTCAATTTGAATAATTAGAAACTAAATTCATAACAATATCAGCAACTTCAATATATTCTTTATCTTCTAATAAAATTTTATTGAAAAACTTTATGCAACAAGAATCCAACCTCTTAAGTAAAAAAAGTATTTTTTGTTGGTGTATGCCGTAGAAGCCAATCATAGGATGATTGTTTTTGCATACATTGTTGGGTTTCATAGCAACAAGCACAGCGAAAATTTTAAAATTTGAAACCCAAGCCACGGATCCATGTGTAGAATATAAATCA
>JANHAO010013447.1:0-15843 GCA_026873985.1 Saraca asoca
CGCGTAAGGAGGACGATTAACTGAGATTGCCGGAGAAGAAGAGAATGATAGGAGGAACACAGGATCTTACGTGGTTCGGCCAAATTCAGGATTACTGGACCCTACGTTCACGGTAGAGAGTATTTTTATTATGATTATTCAGATCCGTCCCCCCTCTTGCTAACAATATTATCCTATTTATAAAGGGTAGTCGATTTCTGATCATTTATTACAAGCTACAGTTGTGTCATATCAACAGATGGTGAAAAGACTCCTTTCAGTCGGTAGACTCGCGGGGGCAGGCCTAGGCCGACATATAGGTCTTTAGGCAAGACATCATGTTGTCCCAAGCGAGGACTTCATAAATTTGGAGTAGTCACGAGCATCGCTGAGAGACGGGTATGGGATCAGCGGTCGCGGGGTTGATCGCCCGCCGAGTCGTCGAAGGACGAGCGTTCGTGGCTTCTGTCGTTAGATACGATGCGGTATCATAAGACTTCCTGTCGAGGGTTTCATCTCGCTATCTCTGCGGATTCGCTCTTGCGGAGTCGCATTTTTCAGCATATAACAGTAACTTTTTTATTTTATATTTATATTTTATTTACTCTCTCTCTCTCAACTTCCTGTCACATTTGCATTACCTATCAATGAAGTAAATTTTTTATATTTTATTATTTTTAAATAAAAATATTTATCACCCTTAACTTCCTAATTTATCCAATGGGACCATTAAAGACTAAAGCTAATACAATAATAAAAATTCACAATGTATTAACATATTATAAGTACATATTTATAGTACAACAATAGTTTATCATTTAATAAAAAAAGTATTAATAAACTAACATATTACAATAAACTATTAATACATTCTATTTTAGTTTTCTTAAAAAAATATATTGTAACTTAATAATATATTTACTTTTTAAATAAAATTTTTATTAGAATTAACCATGGAATGAAAATATGTCATTTGTTATTCAATATTTAACCACTGAATAAACACATGACATTTGTTAATCTTTGTGTATTGGTTAAGAATCATTTAATAGTAATGAAAGTATAACATTTTAGAAATTTATGTGTTTTTATTTGATTCACTCTCAAAATTTTATACTAAATTGAGAGTGAATTAACTATAAGTATATAAATTTTTAAAATGTTTATGTTCCTATTGTTGTTAAATATTCCTTAATCAGCGCCCACTAAGACCCTAAAAATATTGCAAGTAATGTTAATTGCACTCTCTTATATTCACTTCCACTCACTCTCCGTTCTATATCAATAAAGAAAGCTTTTTTTATTTGTAAAAGGAAATATTGAGTCAGCAAATTTTTCCTAATATAGAAAAGGGTAAGGGAGGAGTAAATACAGGGAAGTGCAAGTACCATTGCTCAAATATTACTTCCATTACCTGTAAAAAGTATATTAGAGATTGTAGAATTATGTAAATAAAATAGATATTTATTTGTTTTATATTATTTAGTAATTATCTATATCTATTCCTTATTAAATTAGGTAATCTATTACTTATTAGACTAGGTATTAGAGTTTTATTTGTTAACTATATCTTTTAGTTTAAATAAAAGTTTTCTAACTGAGGTTTCTCTTAAGTCATCCACAATATCTCTAATTTCAAGTTAGTATTAGAGCCCTCACATTGAGGGCCTTTCCTTTTTTTTTTTTTTAGGGTTCCAATTCTTCTATTTTCTGATGTATCTAAAATAACCTTATCCTTCTATTCTAGTCTTTGTCTTGAATCTTAAATAATTACCTGATTTTTTGACTCTCAGCCACCACAAATCAGTCCTAAAATTATCCACAATTATTTGTTCTACCTTCCATCAAATTGACTTCATCCTAACACCCAGAATATTCAAAAAAAAAAAAAAAACCAGGCAGAACCTGTTTTTAGCAAAAAAAAAAAAAAAAAGGCTACAAGATCAAACAACAATAATACCTCACATAGCTAACAAACCCTCAAACCTACCAATAACTCTTTTCTTTATTTTTTTTTTGGTACACCAACTATATGCAGTGAAAAATTGAATGGCAACAATTACCCTTCATGGGCTTACTCTATTGAACTATGGTTCATGGCTAATGGAGTTAATGATCACTTGACCACAACTAGTGAAAATATTTATGATTCTGAGAAAGAAAATTGGAAGAAAAATGATGCACAATTATGTGTGTTATTATGGTAATCAATTATTCCAGAATTGATTGTCTATTTTTGTCCCTACAGGACATGTTATCTTTTTTGGGAACAAGCCAAATAACTCTATACGAATGACATTCAAAGGATGTACAGTCTAGCCATCAACTTAGTAAATCTCAAGCAATCTGACCATAACATGTCTGCATATTTGACCAAGGCTCAAGTAGTCATCTCTGATATCAAACAATTAATTGTCACGACTAATACCAAAGAATTAGAAACCAAATTGGATCAACTATGCATGATTTTTATCCTCCTTGGGATTCATCTGGACCATGACTTTGTGCACAATCAAATGCTTACAGGTTCAGAAGTTCCTATAGTTAAGAGTTTGATTTCAAGGTTACTCTGTACACCTCTGGGTAATCACAATTCTATAGACACTTCAACCTTGATCTTACATACTAGTTCTCATGGCTAAAGGGGAGGCTGTGGTAATAGAAGTGATCATCGTATTGGAGGTTATGGTGGTAATTATCTTTATTGCACCCACTGCAAGAAGTCTAGGTATATGCAGGATCATTTTTACTTTCTCCATAGATTCCCTGAGAAAGGGAATAAATTAGTAAATGTTGCACAATTTGAAAATGAGGTGAACAATCAGAATTTTCAATCTAATTTATCATTGGACTCTGAGTATAAACAATTTCTTTAATTTAAGGCCTTCTTGCAAGCTTTATCATCAATAGTTTTTGCTTCCACCAGTAATTATACAACTTGTCTACCACAAACACATGATTTATAGATCCTAGACTTTGGAGCATCCGATCACATAGCTGGTGATAGATCTCTTGTTACCCATATAATGCCTTTTATATATTCTCATATAATTACTTTAGCAGATGGGTCCAAAACCATTGCTAGAGGCATAAGTCAAGTTAAACAAAGTTCATCAATTCCTCTTAAATCTATTCTCTTTGTCATTAATTCTCCTTTTAACCTTATTTCCATTAGTCAACTTACTTGTTTTTTAAATTGTTTAGTTACCTTTATTGCTGATTCTTTTCTTGTATAGGATCAGGGTACATGACAAGCAATTGACACAAGAAATGAGTCTCATGGATTATATTATCTTCGTTCGATAACTTTAATAGCATGTTCTACATCTAAATTTCCTAAACTGCTTCACCAATGCCATAGTCATCCAAGTCTTTCTAAGTTTTGAAAAATTCATCTTCATTTTTCTAGTTTACAATTTTTGAATTGTGAGAAGTGTTAACTTGGTAAACATGTCTGTTCTCATTTTCTATTGTCCATTCTAATGTTTAGGGTCTAAGTTAAGTCACTTGATCTTAGGTTTTCATTATTTTGTTACTTTTATTGATGATTATTCGAGATGCATTTGGTTATATTTAATGAAAGATTGTTTAGAATTATTTTCTATTTTTGCACCCTTTTATTTTGAGATTAAAAATCAATTTAACAAGTCTATCCAAATATTATGTAGTGATAATGCTAAAAAATATTTCTCAACTAAATTTTCTTCTTATTTATCATCTCATGGTATCTTACACCAACCTACTTGCCCACCCTTATACCTCTTAACAAAATGGAATTGCTGAATGTAAAAATTGCCATTTAGTTGAGACAACATTCACCCTTCTGCTACATTATAATGTTCAATTTTGGGGTGATGCTATTCTCACCACTTGTATTTTAATTAATTGCATGCCATCTTCTGCTTTAAATGATCAAGTGCATCATGATATCTTGTACCCTAATGAAACCCTTTATCCTATTCCCCTTTGTGTCTTCAATTATATTTATTTTGTTTATGATCTTTTTCCAGGTCTCAACAAAATGTTTGCTAAAGCTATCAAATGTATTTTCTTAGGGTATTCTCATCTTAAAAATGGATACAAATGCTGCTATCCAATGTTGAATCGTTATTATGTCTCAATAGATGTTACCTTTTTTGAAACATCTTCATATTTCACTACATCCATTGAGTCTTTTATAGTCTTCAAAGTTCTACCCACCCCTCAATTTGCCTATCTAGAGTCACCAATTTCTCAACACCAAGATCAACAATTTCCACTTCTCACTTACCATCGATGTTCTCACATGGTAGACACTAAAAAAGCTCCTATTGAAATACTAGGTGACGTACTTTTTGTCCAAATAGTTACACCAGCCTCAAATGCTCCTATTAGCATTCTTATTGCTCTTCATAAAGGTAATCATTCCACCCGTAACCCTCATCCTATTTATAATTTCCTAAGTTACCATCGCTTATCACCAACCCATTATAGCTTTGTATCTAGCTTGTCTTCTATTTCCATACCTTAGACAGTTGAGGAGGCTCTCTCTTATTTAGGCTATGATTGATGAAATGATTGCTCTAGACCCCAATGCAACATAAGACCTTATTCCTTTACCTTTTGGTAAAACACCTGTAGGATCTTGATGGGTTTACACTATCACGCCTCGATCTATGGAATATGACCGGCATAGAAGGTCACAATCAAGAAACCCCTTACAAGTCTTACAATGCAAACACATACCAATAACTCACTATTTCATCAATTCACGATGGAATATTTATATATTAAATTCTAATAAAAATTCGACAGAGTTTTCTCTATTTTCCGGACACTTGGCCATAATGCCTATACAATAACACAAGGGCTACTCACCTACCACAACATGTATAACATCATAATAATCTACGGTGGTCCAGACTATACAATCTATATCCTATTGAGCATCTAACAATTATGCACAATATATGCATATACAATCCTACTAACTGCTAAACTTTACACCATAATTATACCTTTAATCTCTGTTGGGTATGATCCACTTGATCAGCGAGTAGATCCTGAGTCAGGATGGCATGGGGAAATAACAGGAATATCCCTGGCTCTAAAAAATATGGAAATGAAGGAGTGAGTTTTATAGAAACTCAGTGAGTAAACAATCCCATGATCACCAAAAATCCCATTTAAAAACCATGCTCGAAATTATATATATATATAAATATAGTCGTGAAGGTATGCTTACCTGCTTTGCAACCATAATCTCAATATACATTTGAAAACTATAATTCAACAAGAAAATTAAGTAAATAAAAATATAATGTCCAATAGCATGAGGGTAAACATCAAAGAACACTACTATGGAAAATACATTCAACTGGATTTCTAAAAAATAAATTTAAAATGGTAACCATATCATAATTCCCATCATAAGCCATCCAACACATTTGCCAGATACTCATGAACATCCCATTATAAACCATCCAACACGTCTACTAGATGCTTATGAATGTATATATCCTTACATCTCTCCATCCTTATTAGCTCTACACCGGCAATTTATTCTTCACAAGTGCACTTGAGGGTTACCAATAAATTTTTCAGTGGGTCCAGTATCTCAAATCAACATTCTAGATGTATCATATAGCATGAAATTCATTATTCGGGTAAGCAACATTTATTAAAACATACATAAACCTATTATGCATTTTCATATCCATTCATCATATAGAAAAATAGTATCATTAGTTTCAATAATAATAAGCAAGATGGAAATGCATAATTTTAGCATGGCCAATCATTTTGTCAACATATACAACTTGTAAAAATACTTTCAAAACCAGATTAATATATATATACATAGAAAAATCCCATTATTTAAAATGATTTATAATATTTCATATAATAAAATTAGTTTATATTTACAAATGGGATCATGAAGTGAGAAGAATTATCCACTTATCTTAGAAAATCCTTAGAAAACTAAGTTAGCTAAAGCTTAAAAAATTTGTCATTAGTGTGCTTGATTTGTCAAAGGAAATTTATCTAGAGCTGAATGAACAACAATATTTTAGCATACCTCAACTTTGAGGGTTAGGGTTTTTGGTAAACCATCTTGAAAATTTAATGTACACTTCTTATAAAATAAATCTTTTATTCTAGAATTACTCACCACCTTCCAAAGTATAGGTGGGAAGCTTGGTTGAAGCTGGATCGCTACCGGTGAGCCTATGGGAGCTGCTGGCCAAACCTCACCTAAAAAGGAGGAAGAAAGCCACTGGCTAGCCATGAGGTGGTCCAAAGAGAAAAGAAAGTTGTCAAAGAAGGGAAAGGGTGATAAGCGACAGCCAAAGCTCGCTAGAGCTTCCAGGACACTGAGCAGCAGCAGAGGAGGAAGAAAAATGCAAGAGTTGAATGCGCATTGCAAGAGAAGAAGACACCGAAGATCGAGAGGGGATGTCGTGTAGTGGCCAAAGCTCACCAGAACTTGTCAAAGATGATAGGTTGAAGGACATCGATGTCAGAGCAGCAAAAGAAGGAGGAAGCTTTGGGACAGGGAGAGAGAGAGAAAGGATGCGCTGAAGGGAGAAGCCGGCTGGAAAAATTTTATAGATAAGGCCAAATAGGGAAAATTACATATTGACCCCACAACTTTTTACTAACTTCAAATAGGTCCTTCTAAAGAATAAAAAATTACAATCTGACCCCATGAAATTTTTAACTCTTTCACTTCAGTCCCTCAGTAATTTTTTTTTGAGGTATTACAAACTCTCCCCTTAATAAAAGAATTCATCCTCAAATTCTAAGAACATACTCATAAGGAGTGAAGATCTATACCAACACCTCACTCAAACCACTGAGGGTAACTATACATCAGGAGGGACTCAGGCTCCCAGGTCATTCCCTTTTTCCTATGGTTTAAACTCATACCAACACCTAACAGGATTCTTTTCCTTGCTGCTATTTTTCAAAGAAGGATTACCATGCTCAAGCTTCTGATCTTAAAGTTCCTCATCAGTGTTCATAACTTTCCCCTTGCCCAGTGTAGTTCATGACATCTAAATTACCTTCCAAATCATCAACACATCTCCTTGAGGCAACAATACTAGTTGCCAGGATCTTTCCATTATACTTCATGTAATCTATGCCACCCTAGATCTAATGATGAAGATTAATTATGATAAGCTCCACCTTATACTGAAATTCATCACCAACTTCAACTCCAGGGATAGGTCTCAAGATCTGCTTGCCTATATTATCATATTTTCTTTTCTCCTTAAGAATCTTTACTACTTATAAATCAACCCTTTTTACAGCTATTCACTCCATTTTTTAACTTTGCTTCTTCTTCCTGCAAAGGCTTCCTACAAATAGCTTGAAACAAGCGGCGTATCTCTCTCACTTTATTTCGAGTCACACTTGACTCATTATCATGGCTACTAAAACTACCATGACCAATAGGAGGGACATTTACATTGAAATCAAGTGATAATGGAGCCAATTGAAATTCTTTAATATTTTCATCAAGGTGTTAAGAGTGGTTCCTTTCCCAATTACCAGTTAACCAATCTCTTCAGAAGCAACACTTCCTTTCTAAAACAATTTAGTGGGTTTCATTTAGTTAATTTAACATATCTAACCTGGTTGGTTCCGGTTTGGATGCTTCAACTTGAAAATAGTTATTATCCACTACCAGGTGATAGGGTAATCCAATAGAGGTAGCTATAGCAGTGGAAATGTTGCCAACTCTAACAATGTTATCTAAACACGATGGAGCGTTTAACCAGTAAAATATTCTGGAATATCAATAAACTGATCTATAATAGTGAAACCCATTAAAGCATCTTATACCACTAGAAGCTGCAATAACTTGAACTCAAAGAATCCACATAAAAGAATATAGATAAGTAATACTGAGGATAAAAACAAGTGATGGTGTATAGATGTGCAAGTGTAATAAATATAAGTACTAATGGGGACAAAGGAAGTGAGGAAAAGGAGACAATTGTATTGGTTTTAAGAAGAAAGTGAGAGATTAGAAGAAGGTTCTAGTCTTAGAGTAATTTTTACTCGACCTCCAAGGACATTCTAATTTAGACATCAGGCCGAGCACAACTATCCTATCTAATGTAGTATCTATTGCACTGGAATTTATTTTCAACTCAAACTAGTAATCGTATACTTCTAAAAGCTTTGTCCAAGGGCTTTGGACAGCTTGGTAGACTACTATCTCCTTCCCTGACATATCTCACACTGTACAACATCATGGTTATGTATTGTAACTAGTGCTTCTAAATTTGTTTCAACTCGATGGTAATTATATTCATCAGGAAGTTTAATGTATTGCACAGGATAAAGCAACAGCAGTCCAGTTCATATAGAGTAGTTATGTTCATGAGGTTAACTGAAGCTAAGGAGGTTTGATGGTTTGATCATCTAGGAATAGTGATAGGATAGTGATTTGTAGCTGATCTCGAACAGTAACGCTGTTGGTGAGAAGGGAGGACTTGTAAAACTCTTTGGCACTTATTTAAGTCCTATGGGAAACCATTAAACAAGTGATGAAAATGGGGGTAGCTAAGAATCATAGTTTGGGGAATACTACAGCTGGCAACATTGGTTGGAGCAGGTGGATGTAGCTCCTATGTAACTATTGAAGGAGAAAGGCCTACTCTTTCAATAGAAAGATGAGCTTTTGGATAACACTAAGTGCTTGGGTAAGTTTCCTACAGCAGGACTGAATGACTAAACAATTGGGCACTCGTGTGCTTTATACAGAAGATGGCTATCCAACTTTATCAAAACTTGAGGAAGGATATGAAATTGATTTGGCACATATTTCAACATCAATACATGAAAAACAGGATGAAGATCTTCTGATTCTCGAGGTATTTGGCTAAAAAACTTATTACCATCCAAAAAGAGCTTCTGCATACCTGAAAAAGTTACCAATCTCTGGTGGAATAGTACTAGATAGTTCATTACTGGAAACAACTAAGTATTTCAAATGTTCCTATTGTCTGTACCCTGGTGGGATTTGACCAAGAAAAATAAAAATCCTCTCCTACATGCAAGTGCTACAAATTTGGCATCTACGTAACAATAAATGGAAGTTCTATAGGTTGAAGACCTGAAGATTCTTGTGCTGGGCAAGCTTAGAGGGAAAAAGTGAGATTGAAGGCAGTGTTAGAAAGGTTGAAAAAGCAAAGGCTAGTAATGGCAGAGATCTCTAGTGGAATAGGTCCAAAGATTTGGTTGTCAGCAACTGAGAGATTAACGAGGAATAGAAGGTGAGCAATGTTGTCGAGGAGTGTGTTAAAAAGGTTAAAATTAGAGAGGTTCAAAGCTATCACATGTCGATAAGGATCACACGTGATGCCGGACTAGGTGCAGTGGCTAGTGGAGGCATTTCATGAGGAAAGAGCAAATTACGGGCTATTGATAATGGCTATTTTCAAGGATAAAAGTGCATAATAACCAATTCATGCCTAAGATAATATCAAAGTCAATCATATCCAGTACAATTAAGTTAGCAAGCAAAACAATTCCACACATGCCAAACCCATAAGAGAAAACCATTTCACTAGCTGTCGATGTCTAACCTAAGGGAGTAGATACCAACAGCTGTGATTTTAGAGGGATTCAAGGCGTAACAAGTGGATACAAAGGAATGAATTGCACCTGAATCAAACAATATAAAAGATGATATAGAATTTACTATTAAGATACCTATAACTATAGCATCAGAGGCCCGAGTGTCCTGCCTTATCAGGGTGTGTAATCTCTCTATAGTTCCCTAACCGCTACCACGACCCCTATTAGTCAAACTTCTGCCTTCCCTTCTAGCAGCAAAACTAGACACTGAGGGCTTAGTGGATGGTATGGCTCGAGATGGAGCACTGCCTGATCTTCCTATAGCTCTAACACCACTAGATGAAGCAGACAACTGAGGACAATTTTTTCTTCCTATGACCCACTTGGCCATACCTAAAGCAAGCTACAATTGCCCATATGCACATTCCTAAATGTCCCTTTCCATAAGATTGGCACAACCCTAGTGCCTTATAATTAGCAGAAGCAGATAGGCTTGAACTCAGTCCCATAGGAGGATGGTAACTGAAGGTAGCTGTACCTGTGGGTCTTCTACTTTGAGTACCTATACCCATACATCATGAGGATATGGGTATCTCAAGTCTCCAAGAGGAAGGCGCACCAGAAGCTACAAATGTCTGTCTCTTAAAATTTTCACTAGGGCACTGAGATTTAAATCTCTTCCTTGATATACTTAAGGCTTCTCTTGCCTTTTCCCTCTTTTATTGTCTTTGTAATCTCTATTGGGCCAATTTATCCATAAAGTCTCTTAAGACCCTTTGTAAATCTATAGCCCACACTGGGGCATCTAAAGTAGAAGGGCCAGTTAAAGTTCCAATTATAAAAGGGACCTCTGGGTCAGGTTAGGAAATTCCTAGCTACACTTCTGACTGTGCAACCCTACCTTAGTCTTTAGCATGGCCTTGGCTCCTAGGTTTACCCTGAGGTCAAGGTATAGGCTGGGAAGAAGATGATGGTTTATGGAAAGCTGTTTTAGATGCTTCTTCCACTCGACGTCCAAAGTGAGCTGAAGATCAAGTCCTAGGCGGCATTTTCCTATTATCAAATAGGAAGATTCATTTAGGCAAGGTTCAAACATATTGATACATGTATGATTAGAAAACTTAGGCAATATGGAGATTTTTAACATATTCATGGTGTGGGCATCAGTATATCCTTATTCATGTGTCGTGCTCTCAAGTGCACTAGCATAAACTCATTACACCTATTCCAATTTGGCAGTTAGAGACCTCTATCATGCACTTAAACCTTAGACCATGCTTGATACCATCTTTCTCACACTCCGATCCACGGAACGTGATCGACATAGGAGGTCACCATTAAGAAACCCCCTACAAGTCTTATAATGCAAACACATACCAACAACTCACTATTTCATCAATCCACGATGAAATATTTATATATTAAATTCTAATAAAAATTCAGCAGAGTTTTCTCTATTTTCCAAACACCTGGCCATAAAGCCTATATAACAACAGAAGGGATACACGCCCATTATAACCTGTATAATATAATAACAATATATGGTGGCCTAACCTATACAATTTATATCCTATTGGGTATCCAACAATCATACACAATCATTCATATATAATCCTACAAACTGCCAAACTTTACACCACAGTTATACCTTTAATCTCTACTAAGTATGATCCATTTAATCAGTGAGTAGATTCTGAGTCAGGATGGCATGGGAAAATAACAAGAATATCCTTTGGCTCTAAAAAATATGGAAATGAAATAGTGAGTTTTATAGAAACTCAATGAGTAAACAATCCCATGATCACCCAAAATCCCATTTAAAAATCATGCTTAAAATTATATATATATATATATAAATATAGTCATGAAGGTATGCTTACCCATTCTGCAACCATAATCTCAATATACATTTGAAAACTATAATTCAGCAAGAAAATTAAGTAAATAAAAATATAATGTCTAATAGCATAAGGGTAAACATCAAAGAATGCTACTGTGGAAAATACATTCAGCTAGATTTTCAAAGAATAAATTTAAAATAGTAATCATATCATAATTCCTATCATAAGCCATCTGGTATGTCTACCGGATACTCATGAATGTCCCATCATAAATCATCCACCACGTTTGCCAGATACTCATGAACGTATATATCCTTACATCTTTCCATCCTTATTAGCTCCACACCGGTAATTTATTCTTCACAAGTGCACTTGAGGGTTACCAATAAATTTTTCAATGGGTTCAGTATCTCAAATCAACATTCTAAATATATGATGTAGCATGAAATTCATTATTCAGGTAAGTAACATTTATTAAAACATACATAAATCTATTATACATTTTTATATCCATTCATCATATAAAAAAGTAGTATCATTAGTTTCAATAATAATAAGCAAGATGGAAATGCATAATTTTAGCATGGCCAACCATTTCCTAAACACATACAGCATGTAAAAATACTTTCAAAACTAGATTAATATATATACATAGAAAAAACCCATTATTTAAAATGATTTATAGCATTTCATATAATAAAATTAGTTTATATTTACAAATGGGATCATGAAGTAAGGAGGATTGTCCATTCACCTTAGAAAATTCTTAGAAAACTAAGTCAGCTAAAGCTCTAGAAATTTGCTAATGGTGTGCTTGATTCGTCAAAGGGAATTTATTTGGAGCTGAATGAACAATAATATTTTAGCATACCTCAACTTTGAGGGTAAGGTTTTTAGTAAACCATCTTGAAAAATGAATGTACACTTCTTATAAAATAAATCTTTTATTCTAGGATTACTCACCATCTTCCAAAGTGTAGGTGGGGAGCTTGACCGAAACAAGATCGCCCCCAATAAGCCTATGGGAGCTATTAGCTGAACCTCACCTGAAGAGGAGGAAGAAAGCTACTGGCTGGCCGTGAGCTGGTCCAAGGAGAAAGAAGAGTTGTCAAAGAAGGGATAGGGTGATAAGTAGCAACTAGAGCTTGCCGAAGCTCGCAGGACACCAAGTAACAACAGGGGAGGAAGAAAAACTCAAGAGCCAAATGCGGGTTGCAAGAGAGGAAGACACTGGAGATCGAAAAAGGACGTTGTGTAGCAGCTAGAGCTCGCCATAACTTGTCAAAAATGACAGGCCGAAGGAGATCGACATCAAAGCAACAGAGGGAGAAAGAAGCTTTAAGAGAGGGAGAGAGAGAGGATGCACTGAAGGGAGAAGCTGGCTAGAGAAATTTTATACATAAGGCCAAATAGGGAAAATTACACATTGATCCCATGACTTTCCACCGATTTCAAATAGATCTTTCTAAAAAATAAGAAATTACAATCCGACCCCACTAAATTTTTAACTTTTTCACTTCAGTCCCTCAGTATTTTTTTTTGAGGTATTACAGTTGGCCCCAATTGTGAAGTTGAACATTTGAAGGCTCATCTTGTAGCTAAAGGCTACACCCAAATTTTTGGAATTTATTATATTGATACTTTCTCTCCTGTGGCTAAGATTACCTTTGCATGCTTACTTATCTCCATGGCTGCCATCCACAACTGGCCCCTTCATCAATTAGATATAAAAAATGCCTTTCTTTATGGTGATTTACAAGAAGAAGTGTATATGAGCAACCTCCTGGGTTTGTTGTTCAAATAGAGTCTAGATTAGTTTGTCGCCTAAACAAGTCATTATATGGATTGAAATAATCACCTTGGGCTTGGTTTAGAAAATTTAGTCAAGTCGTTCAAGCATTTGGAATGATTTAGAGCAAAGCAGACCACTCAGTATTTTATCAATACTCTTCATCTAATTTTTGCATAGTTTTAGTAGTGTATGTGGATAATATAGTCATCACTGGAAATGATTATGTTGGCATTGATCGGTTAAGGTAGCATCTATTTAAACATTTCCAAACAAAGGATTTAGATAAGTTGTAGTATTTTCTTGGGATTGAGATAGCCCAGTCAAAAAATGGGATTGCTATTTGTCAGAGAAAAGATGCCTTAGACATCTTGGAGGAGACAAGGATGGTAAATTGCAAACCTGTAGATTTTCCGATGAATCCTAATATTAAGCTTCTAATAGACTAAGAGGCGTTGTACTCAAATCCAGAAAGATATCGTAGATTGGTTAGAAAATTGAACAACCTCATAGTCACTAGACTTGATATTTCTTTTGCAGTCAGGGTTATTAGTCAGTTTTTGAGTTCTCCTCGTGATAATCATTAGGAAGTAGTGATTCGAATAGTCAAATATATCAAGAAGGCACTTGGAAAAGGATTATTATATGAAAACAAAGGAAATACTGAAATTGTTAGGTACACAGATTCTGATTGGGCGGATCACTAGTTGATAGATGTTTCACCTCAAGATATTATGTCCTTTTTGGAGGAAATATGATCTCATGGAGGAGTAAAAAGTAAGCTATAGTTGCAAGGTCAAGTGCAGAGGTTGATTATCGTGCTATGGCTCAAACTACTTACGAATTGGTATGATTAAAGCAACTAGTCCAAGAGCTACAGTTTTGTAAGATAGGACTTATAAAACTCATTTGTGACAATCAAGTAGTTTTGCACATTGCATCTAATCCGGTTTTTCATGAAAGAACTAAACATATAGAAATTGATTGTCATTTTATTCGATAAAAGGCTTTGTTAGGAGACATTATGACTTCTTTCACCAATTCCAATTATCAATTAGTAGACATCTTTACCAAATCTCTCCGAGTTGATTATATTTATAACAAGCTTAGTGCAAATGACATATATGCTTCAGGTTGAGGGAGAGTGTAGAATTATGCAAATAAAATAAGTAGTTATTTATTTTAGTTTATTTAGTAATTATCTATATCTATTCCTTATTAATTTAGGTAATCTATTCCTTATTAGAGACTAGGTATTAGAGTTTTATTTATTAATTATATATTTTAGTATAAAAATGATTTTTTGGCTGAGGTTTCTCTTAAGCTATTCACAATATCTCTAATTTCAAATGAGATAATTTATGAGTTTTTAATCTTCAGTCATTAATAGGATGAATAATTCAATAAAATATATGAAAATAATATTAAGATTCATGTCTTTTTATTGAAGGATTTGAAACCGTTTGACATAGAACCTTTTTTACAAAAGTATAATGATACATATTTTCCATGAATGTAATTAAGTATAATTCCTAAAAGCAAGTGAGCCTATAAATAATGATAGAACTTTCTTCATTGTCTCTGGTTTTTTTTTTTTTTTTTGGCTTTTAGCTATTTGATCAAATTAATGGGATTTCAAGTATTTTGTAATTGCGAACTTGCATACCTTGATATTTATGTTGTAAAAAGAAAGTTATATCTTCAAAATATAATCCTTATTTTCCTATATGCTTTAAATTTTTAATTTTTAAATGAATCAATATTTTCAATTAGATTTGATTGTAGAACTAATTGATTTTACTAATTATTCTTTTTTTATATTTCTTCACTTAATGTACACAATTTTAATGAAATAAATTAAAATGCTTTTTACAATATAGTTGATAAATATTAATAAATAAATAGTAGATCAAATCCGTGTCAATGCAAGGGACAAATTCTAGTGTGCGCGCGTCCCTGCGCACATGCCTGTGCGCGCTTGTGTGTAAGTTACTTTTGCTTCTCAACTATCCATGATAGAAGTTTATTTTATCTCGATTGAAGGAGTTTCTCCATTGATTTGGGATCTTCAACCTTTCTGCAATAAACTCTAGTTGGAAGAATGGTTTTACCTTTTTGTTAGACAATGATTTTCGTGAACTTCCTTAGTAAAACTGAGGTGGATCTGGATTTTATCTTTTCTTTCTTGTTTTTCTATTTAGGGGATTGTTTGTGCTTTCAACATCTAAGGTTGGTAAGTTTCTGGTATTTTGCTTTTATTGCTTTGGTTGTAGTCTCTCGTTTGAATCAATGAATGAAACCTTGTTGGATAAAAAGGAAAAAAAAACTTTCTTTAAAGAGAATACTTAACAGAAGTGTTCGCACAATAATAATGCATTATTCTTTTGTTTGTATTTTCATTTTGAATCTATTTTTTCTCATACTAATTATCATTATTCATAATTAATTTTAAATAATTGTAATCATGAATCTACATTACTCCATACTCATTATATTTATCCATAATTAATTTTAAATAGTTATAATTGTAAATCAAAGATTAAAATACAATTGTGTAAATAACATCTTTGATCAAGGACCAATTTGCGAATTTACTCTCTTTTGTCTAAAGACACCAGCGAGGACCTAACTAAATAACTGAACAAAATTGAGTTCAAATAA
>JANHAO010013448.1:0-15840 GCA_026873985.1 Saraca asoca
TTTCATTTTGAATTACATTTGCTAATTTTTTAAAAGCTTCAAATGTATCACTTTTATGTGATAGAAATAGGGTCCATGTAAATCTTGAATAATCATCTACAATTACAAGCACGTAGAGATTTCCTCCCTAGCTTTTAATCCTATATGGTCTTACTAGATTCATATGAAGCAAATCAAGGGGTTTTGAAGTAGAAACAACCTTTCTCAATTTAAACAAGGATTTCACTTGCTTTCCTTTCTGGCAAGCATCACACATTTTGTCTTTAGTGTTCTTTAATTTTGGCAATCCTGAGACTAAGTTCTTCCTTGAGAGTTTTCCTATCAAATCCATATTAGTGTGTCCTAGTCTCCTATGCCAAATCCAAAAATCTTCATTCAGGCTAACTAAACAAGAGGAATCCATATTTGATTCAACATACAAGTTAATTATGTAAATATTATTTATTCTACATACTACAAGTTTAACTTGTTTGCCACTATCATTAATAACCAAACATTTATTTGAATTGAAAATTACTTTGTTCCCTTTGTCAAAGAACTAACTAATACTTAATAGATTATGTTTCAAACCTTCAACCAGTAGCACATTGTCAACAAAATAGTTCGCCATCTTACCAACTTTACCTATTCCAATCACTTTTCCTTTTGGATCATCTCCAAAGGTTACTTTACCTCCTATGATAGATGTGAAAGTGATGAAATTGTTTCTATTCCCGATCATATGACAAGAGCAACCATTGTCAAGGAGCCATAGATTTCTTCTCTTCCTCCCATAATCTTGCAAAATAAAGATTATACTTGTTTTACTAGTACCTAGTTGATCTTAGGTCTAGATCTATTAGGTTGCAATGAAACATTCTCTTTTGACCTAAAAGATTTAGGCACCCAAACCAATTTTTCATTTGGTCTTAGAACATAGGTGCCATTTCTACATACACAGAATTTGGTATGGTGACCTCTATGATTATAGTAAAAGTAGGTAATGTAATGAAAATTTCTCTTTATCTTGCTTGTTTATAACCTAAACTAGCTTTGTCTTGAGAACCTTTCTAATTTTCTAGAATATTATTAAGATTTACCTTGCTATAAGTAAATCCTTGTAAAGCTTTATTCAATATTTCTATCACAAATTTGTAAGACTCACAATGATTACATACTTTGCACTCATTAAGTTGTTTTTCAGCTAAGATGTTCTGATCACTATTTTCTTTTTTGAGTTGCTTGATCTTTTTAAGCAAATTTTCCTTTTGGGTTTTTAATTGCTTTAATTGCTTGTTAGCTTTAGTCAAAGCTTCATATATTTCCTTATACATATCATTAGATTCATTATTAATTTTAGTATCAGTTTGAATATTGGATTCACTAACAGTTTTACTATGAAAAGAGCAATAGAAAAAGGAACGATATTTCAGTAGCTCTATGTCTTCATTGTGTTTGGCCATAAGGGAATGTTGTCCTTCCTTTTTCAAATCAGCCTCAATTTTGCTAATGTAAGTAATCACCAAAGTATCTAACATTTCCGTTGTTATTGTACATTTAGAATTTTTTTTTTCAAACTCATTAATACGCATTGAATTAATAACAATCCATTTTACTTTGGATGCAAGGAGATGTTTCCTCCTTTCATCCTCAAACCACAACAACTTAGATTTACACTATAGAATCCCATTAATAGATATTTTAGGACATTTATACCCTGATTCTAAAAGTTCTAGCATGTCTACATCTAATGATTCTACAAAAGGCTTAATTTTTTCCCAAAAAGCAAAATTTTCACTGTCAGAAATAGGGGAACTGTTCAAGAATTGTCACTTAGGCAAAACAATCAATTTAGAATCCATAGTTTTGTTAAAAACAAAGAGTATCAAGAGCCAAAGCTTTGATACTAAATGTTAGTCTTAAAAATTATATTAAAAATTAAGATTTTGCCCTTGTTCCTTTAGGAGAATTTTATACTCTCTATTGATCTAAATGAATTTAACTACTAAGTCAATTATAATGTAATTATTAACTTTGATTTTCAACTAAATGCACAATAAAAGACTTTCTTGTATCAGATTATGTAGTTAACAATTATATTGTTTATTGACTGAAATAGTAGAAAAACTACATTATAGAATTTATGTAGAAATAGAAATTATGCAACAGTACAAAGACAGTAATGAAAAGTTCAAAGCACAAAATTTTTAAAGTAGTTCAACTTGAATTAAAACAGTAATTTAAGTCTTCTCCACTGGATTAATCCTCAACTATTTCATCTATTTTATTACTAACATAGGATTTAAACTAGGCTCCTATGCATCAGTTTTACTACAAGAAATTTTATAGGACTCTTGTAGACCTATGATACAAAAATTCCATATCTAACCTACCTATGATCAACCTCACAACTAAGAAGATTTAACAAGAATTTAATGCACCTTCTACCAATTGTAATCAACCTCACAATTCTAGAAGGATGCAAAGAGAAGATTAACCTCTTCCTTTGTATCCATATTCCTAACCCTAGAAATCTAAGAAAATAACCAAGACCAAGTAAAGAGATACAATACTATAAAATTGAGATGTAAATCTCAATTATCTAAGTAAAAATCTTCTTCAAATAGCTCAACAATTGATTGAATTGTTGAAATCAAATGAGTTAATGAATATCATGTATAAGCTCTCTTAGTTTCTCTGTTTTCATTATAGTGTGTTATGAAAATAAAATGAGGCTTGGTCTATTTATAGTTAAGCTAAAAATAACTAACATACAGTCCTTGAATCTATTCATGAATCAATTTGTGGATCAATTCAAGTTCATTTCACAAGTTTTCCAGTATTGAATCAATTCATACAATAAAAATTTTTTATAAGTTTTCCAGTGTTGAATCAATTCATACAATAAAAAATAGTTTTTATAAAAATTTAACTTGTGAAGGAACATGTAAAAAGTTTGTTTGAAAACTTTTGATCTAAAACTCTTTTTAAATGATTTATTCTACCTCAATATAACTTGTTTTAAAAAATATGATTGAGCAATCAAAATAAGATTTTAGTTACAAAAGTTCTTATGCAATCAAATAAAAACCTAAAACTAAGATTGATCTTTTGAGCAAGCTATGATTAACTTTGAACTTGCAAAACTAACAACCACTTAAATACATAGTTAGATTGAGATGTTAACCAAGATTATTTTTCAATCATCAAAACTGAAGAAAGTAAGCTAGCTAGGCTAACAATCTCCCTAGGCTAATATTGGCATATCTCGTTAATGCTTTTTCCATCAAGTTTACAATATGCATAGTCAACATTTGAGTATTCAATAAGATCAAAACATTTAAGATACCATAAATTCAGATCTTTTGTTTTAGATAAGTATCTAAAGATTCTTTTTATAGCAATAAGATGAGATACTTTAGGATTAGATTGATAGCATACACATAAGTATACATTAAAAATGATATCTGGTCTAGTTATGGTTAAGTAAAGGAATGAGCTAATCAAACCTCTATATCATTTTTTATCTACCGGCTTGCCATTTTCATCTTTGTCAAATTTAGTGGATGAACTTATAGGAGTGCCAAGGACTTTTGCATTTTCCATCTCAAATCTCTTTAAGAGATCATTAGTATAATTGGCTTGATTTATAAAGATGCCATCTTTGGTGTATTTCACTTGAATACCAAGAAAAAGTGCAAGCTCTCCAATCATGCTCATTTCAAATTCTCCTTTCTTAAGATTAGAAAATTCTTTGTACAAGTGTTCATTAGTAAATCTAAATATAATATTGTCAATAAATATTTGCACAATCAAAATATCATCCTTAATGTTTTTTTATAAAAAGAGTAATATATATATATATTGTTCCTCTTGTGAAACCATTCTCAATAAGGAATTTGTTTAGTCTTTTGTACCAAGCTCTAGGAGCTTGTTTAAAACCATGCAAAGCCTTAATGAGTTTCAAACATGATTGGGCTTTTCAAGATGACTAAAACATTATTATAATTCCTCATAAATGTAAGTTTTTTCAATTGAGTCCCCATTTGATTTTCATTTTTAACTTAGTCCGTTACAAATTCAATTTTCTTTGATCAAGTCTTTCTATCAATTGACTTCACAATTTATCAAGTGAAATGATGATTTAAAAGTTAAAAATCTTACTTGATGCCACCCAATATTTGTGTGGACACTAAATATAATTTGTATAAGAAGGATAAGTGTTTATATGTATTAAAATAACATATATTAAATGATTAAAAAAGAAGAAATTAAAGTGGTTATTCTATGTCCCTACTTTGAATTAAAGTCACAAAGCAAGTTTTTGGTATAGAGGTTGCAATGTAAGCATTAAAGGAAACCAAATCACATTTGAAGCTTCTATTTTATCAATTTCATTAGCAAAGTTAAAGACAAATGGAACAAATTCAATTTATGAAGGACCAAATCATGAATAAAAATTAAATAAGGACCAAATTGAAAAATTTGCATCCGTGAAGAACTAAAATAGTATTATCATTTGTCATGATTTTCAAGTCTAGGAGGTTGTTTCACATAAACTACCTATTTAAGAAACCATTCAAGAAAGCACTTTTAACATCTATTTGATATACTTTAAAATGCTTGAATGATGCAAAAGCAAGTAGCATTTTAATAGATTCAAGTCTAGTAACAGGAGCATAAGTTTCATCATGATCAATACCTTCTTATTGATTGTAATCTTGTGCCACCAACCTTGGTTTTTTTCTTACTATTTTTTCAAATTCATCAAGATTGTTGTGAAAAACCCACTTTCTGCCAATAATTAGATGGCATTGTAGCTCAGGCACAAGCTTCCACACTTCATGCTTTTCAAATTAATTGAGTTTCTCTTGCATGGCTTGGATCCAACTCTCATCATTCAAGGCTTCATTGACATTTTCAAGTTCAATGTAAGAGAAGAGAGCTAGATTGTTATTGTTCTTTTGGCTTGAGGATCAAGTTTGTATTTCTTGAAATGGATCACCGATTGTGTACTCTATTGGGTAGTTAGGCATGTGTCTCCATTCTCTAGAAGATTTTGATGCAACCTTTATAAGAGTTTGCTCCTTAACTTATTCATTTGAGTTCATTTGCTCTTTTAGATCCTCTTGCTCTTTTTGAATCTCTTGCTCTTTTAAATCCACTTGCTCTTTTAGTTTGCTTTGTTATGCTTGTCATTCTAAGCATTTGATGAAGTACCATTCTATTTTGTCATGAAATCATCATCATCATCGATGATTTTGCATCTAGTGTCATTAGCAAAAACTACTTCATCTCTTGAGTTGGTTTAAGAGAGATGAACTTGCTTGAATCTCCCTTCATATGTTTTGAACAATTACTATCAAGAAAGTAATAGTAGCTTCAGGATAGTTATTTATTACCTCGATATGGTGAGTTTTTGCCATGAAGCAAAGCTTTGCCACTTCCTCTTCATTTTCTTCTTCATGATAATCTTTGAAAGAGACAACTTCATCATCTCATGAGGCCATCATTGCTTTCCTCTTTGAAGGCCTTCTTTGGAACTTTTTCTTAAGATTTGGACAATCACCTTTATATGATCGAGCATTTTATATTTGTAGCCTATTTGGACTTGATTACTATTTTCCTTTTTTGTTTGCTCTTTCTTTATTGGAGATTTTCTTTTACCAAGCACTTTTCTTCTAATAATATTGAAAAATCTTTTTGCTAGATATGTCATTTCATCTTTTTCATTTTCAAATATTACTTCTTCTTTTTCATGTTTTGATGAAAAAGCTTTGAGAGCAATATTTCTTTTTCCTTTTTCCATGAGTATCTCTTATATATATTTTTTTCATATGCCAAAAGTTTACTCAGAGTTTCAATATTATTACTTTCTTGGATTACATCACATTTGGGTTGCCAAGATATCGGAAGACTCTGAATGATCTTTAGAATGAGATCATGTTGGAAAATGATTCTTCAAAGAGCATGAAGACCATTTGTAATGGTGGAAAGCCTTTCAAACATAGTCTCTATCAATTCATTTTCTTCCATTTGACAAAATTCATATTCTTGTACAAGAATACTCACACGTGCTTACCTTAGTTACTTGGTTCCTTCAAATGTAACAAGGAGCTTTTCCCACAACTCTATTGCCATTGTGCATTTGGATATCTTCCTAAATTTTTTGGAAGCTACAGCACATATGATTGTATTTTTGGCTTTAGTATGAAGATTTCTCTTTTTCTATTCATCTTCACTCCAATCTTTCTTTGATTTAGAAACATCTTTTCCATCTTACTTTTTCATTGGAATGGAATATCCTTCCTTGATGATTTCCCACATTTTATTATCAATGGCATGAAGATAGATCATCATTCGATATTTCCAATAGTCATGTTTGGTAACATCAAACAATGGTAGTCCAGTTGTAGAGAGTCTCTCTTGACCATGAGAATCCATCATGTACCCACAAGATCTTTACTCAAATGCTGAAGTCCACAATAAATGAAACTCTGATGCCAAATGATAGTGTTAAAACACCAAGATAGGTGAATTGATGTCAAATAATTTCAAGCCTTTTTTCTAAAAAAAAAATCCTTTCGATTTTTTTGGAAGGAGCAAATATTAGTTCACAAAGTGTAAGTAAAATGTGTAATTCAAAAATAGAAAGTAGTTTTGCAAACAATGAGTAAAAGGGCATAACGTAAAGAGTAGAGTAGAGAAGATACAACTGGTGTATAAAGGTTCAATGGTCCAAAAAGAATGCCCTTTGGATCTACTCTTCTTTCTCAAGGTCACATGAGCACTTGAGGTTATCCATTAAAACTTTGTTTGTAGCCCTTTTACTACCTTTGCCACTTGATCTTCAAGGACTCAAACAATCCCACCTCACAATCTAAATATTTTATAGTCTCACACCAAGACAATAATTCCTAGCTCTCAAGGATTATGCAAGTGTTTCTCTCACTCAATTCCAAGCTAGTGAATTTCAAATATAATCAAAGATAAAATGAATTTTCTTTCTCAAAACTTTCCCATAGAGTAGATGTGCATATGAAGAATAATTTCTCTCAAGAATAACACAATAAGATTAGAAGAAAAGCTTTGAAGCTTAAGTTACTTATAAATTCTTTTGCTTTCCTAAAGAGGAGAAGACTTCTATTTATACATGAAGCCTTAAAGTAAAGAGCAAATAGTTCAATTGCAATCTAGTAAGTTTCCAGCTATCGAAAGGTTAGTGCTACCTGGTTGCAAAGAACAAAGGAGATGGTATTTCGCTTGCTCTTTCTGAGCACAACTTGCTCCTTCTAATGAGTAATGATTAGTCCAATTGTAATATTACAAAATTTGGCTTTATACAATTTGAAACACATTAATTATACCAAGCAATTCAAAAATATAGTGATTATGTGATTGTTACACTATCAACTTATTTTCATGGTTTTACAAAGTGCAACTTGCTCTTTCTGCCTAATTTTTACCTTTTTTTGGTGAACAAAATTTTAAACTATAAATGCATGTTAAAACCTTTAAGTTACCATAATAAAATATACACTCAAAGTTTAATAGTAACGCATGCAATATGATTTTCCACAAGATTAAATAAAAAAGACATATTAACCAAAGCATTCAAACTTATGCAAAATAATAAAATTAGATCATCATCAAAACTCATAGACAATTGAAAACATCATATCATAAGGGGGTTTCACATGATATTGTGTGCACACACATTATAATATGTGCACATTTTTTTGTCTAAACGGAAAAGGCATTTAAATCTCATATGCTAGATATATATGTGTTCTCTCTGTGTGTTGATAGTACTAAAGATTTTATTACTGAAATTTAACTTTAAATTTTCAACGTTGTTGAATTTATAGTGTTGGAAAAATGTTTGAATTTATACTGTTTGAAAGTCAAATGCACTTAATAAACATACTACAAACAGAGATATGAAAATTGTCAAAAAATTAATGCACAAATATTTCATTATATAGTTAATTATTTTAACCAATTCAAACGTTATAATAACATATACACAATTTCTAAACGAGAGAGGTGTAAATTTGTGTACCTGCATATTGCTAATGTTTACAAGAGTTTGTTTCCTGTTAACATCAACGGAACAGATTTTCTAAAGAGTTGAAGAGTTATCCCATAAAAGTTATCATGTAATGGTAAAATAATAAATAAATAAACAATATATATAAAATTTTTCATGTTTATCTATATTTATATAGATCGTTGATATGATTGAATAAATAAAGTCTTTAAATAACTTTATTTATTTTGAATGATTTGATTATGGAATTTGTTAACCAGTGTCATAACAAAATTGATTAGGGTATTTAATGGTATTAAAAATATAAAATTTTTAAAAATTTATGTGTTTTTATTAATTTTTTCTTACCTTTTATAATAAATTGAAAACAAATTAAACAAAAGTACATAATTTTTTTTCAAAATTTATATTTTTTGACATAATTAAATACTTCTAAATGACTATTCCAAGGACATTGGTTCAGAATTTTTTTTTTTAAAAAAAAACAATGTTATGTATAATAATATGGAAGGATAATATTATTCTAAAATTAAAAAAAAAACAACAAAAGAGAAGAGGAACACACTTTTGCTCCTGGGCTCGTTCCTGTTGTAAATTATATATTATTTAATAAAAAAGTTAATTATTTTAAAATGTGCTTTATTTAAAACTGATAACTATTAGTAATAAGTGTGTGCAGTTAAGTATGTAACTGTTGGTAAAAAAATGGTGTATGCAGCTTTCTAAAATAATCTATAAATAAGATAATTTTAAGAAAATAAATAAATGACCATCTCTTCTTTACTTACATAGTCTTTTTTTTTTTTCTTCAAATTTTTACTAGGTTGATTCTAACTAGACTAATGGAAAGAGTTGCAGTCTTTATGCTCTTGGTTAAGCTTTGTATACTAAGGATAAATTTTTCGTAAGCCATCTGCAACTTAGTGGGGAAATTATCATCGAAAGATAGTTTTCTAGAACTTGTAGCATTTCCTTCTTTCAATTTCTTTCTGTATGTTTTATCCATAATCCGTATATCCCCCAACACTTTCTATAGAAATATTTTTAGTCATATTTTAGTACTAAAATTTTCAATACTACATGATAGTGTATGAAAGTGCTAATTGAATTATAGTCTTCACAGACTCGAGAAATATTTGCAGATTACTTTTTAGGTATAACACGTGTTTTTACTTTCATCCAGTACAAAGAAATTTGTTGCAAGTTTCAATGCCATAACAACTGAAAAATACAATTTTTACTTGGCTGTGAGTTTGACTCCCACCCACCCTATTCCCTCCCCTTTCCCCCGTCTCCCTCCCTCTAACGTAAGACAAAAAAAAAAGTATTTTATAGATAATAAAATTGATAATTGACTTTTTTTATTAAGTGAAAATAATTAATGATATATATTATAATTAGAGTATATAAGCATTTCTCAACCACCTCCAGCTGATTTTATTATTGAATTGTAAATTTATTCAATTGTCAAGAAGCCATGTACAATAGTCACTTTTGTGCAACTGATGTTCTTTGAAAGTTTTGTCATCCTTTTTATCCTGAATCCTTACATTTATAAGTCCGGTAAATTAATCACTTCTGTTATCACGCAAAAAAAAAAAAGGCCACGCAGAATAGTTGACTTCTTGGCAATGAAAGCTGCATATTTAACATATGGGATAAAAGGATTTAAATGTCAAGTTGATGGTGGTGCAAATATTTTTCATGCATGGTTCAATCTATGATATAGTATAGGCTTGCTACATTGCCAATCACCAAAGATTAAAAGGATTCAGAAGTTAATGCAACTTCACCACCATGCCAATTTATAAATATTATGCAAACTCGATCAATGGGTTGAAACACAAAAACAAGAACTTTAGAAAAGGAGCTTAGTGAAGAAAGAAAAAGTATTGAGGGAAGCTTCAAAATAATGTAAGAGTAGAGAACAAAAAAGTGCTTGTGAGTTTTATATGAAGCATAATGTTTGATGATTAAAAGAGAATTATATTGCAGTTATTGAAATCTTCCACTTGCCTGATTTTATAATTTTTCCTTCTCTTCATAAATTACTATATATAAAAAAAAGTTATTATTAGACACACAAAATATTTTGTGACATTTATATGAGTGAAATAAAAATAGTTCTTAAACAAATTAGACTGATAATCCTAATATATATTTTGAACCCACATATGTGACATACATTATTAGCCCATTGTATAATTATAGTTTAAGAAGTGGTAACATATTTATTTAATGAAAAATTTTATATAAATATCATTTACTAAACTGAATAATTTATAATATAATATGTGTTAATAATAACAAATTAAATGAAAAAGAATTTGTATTTCTTTAACACATTTATGTTCTAATAACTAAAGTGGTCTTTATGAACACACTGTCCACCTACAATAAGTTTTTTAAATGTTAATGGCACTTAATCATAGAAAAATAATACAATTTACCAATATGCGGGATAAGCTATAGATTAAGAAGTGGGAAGCGCCTCATTTGAAATGATTTTCATCATAGGGGTATATTCAAATTTCGTTGAAATTAGCAGAAAACGCATGTGAATGATAGGTGATAAATGTTTTTTCCTTAATATTTATTTGAATTACTCTTACTGAAAATAATGACAAAAATCCAACAGGATTGTCATTTGCACATTGCCAACCATGATGAAACGCTTGTCTAGTCTAGAATGTGCCCTTCTGCACGATGTGTGAGCAAAATTGTACTTGATTGAAGTTCAAATTTGACTAGGGGATCGAGAAACCATCCATTTAGGGCATGATTTGGGATTTAAAATATGATATATTAGATTAATTTTCTCATGTTGTCTATCTATTTAAAGGCCACAAGTTTCTTATATAGAAACCCAAGTATCAACACATTTGGCAAGACTTCACAAAGTAAGATCGACCTTCCAACACTTAGTATATCTTCTTTTATTTCTTACCTTTTTGTTTGTGTTTCTTTTACATGTTATTATGTCTGGATTCTTTATATGTATTAGATTCAGGTATTGTCATTCCTTTATAGCTGTTTTCAGTATCACAGACATATTAGATTAATTTGTAAATAAATAAATTTGCGTAAAATTAAAACACGATGAACATGTCTGCCAAACTTATTTTAATATGTAAAAATCTTAATGGAGCCATGTTATCTGTTAACATTTTTTATTAGATGAGCTATTATTTATTGAGAATTTTAATTTAATAAATAAAATGGACTGATTCAAAATTTAGATCAATTTTGAGACATACTTGAGATCCAATTTGCATTAAGATATGATACAATATGGACTTTGCACATCTCAATGGATTAGTGTGATTTGATTGTTATGTTGGCTAAAGGCTCAGTAAGCCTGTAATAGGAAAAAAAGTAGGATTTTCTCAATAAAAGAAAAATATATAGTTAGGTCCCTTCTTTAATTCTTATACATGATTTCTACCCATTGAGAGCCGTCATTATTGAAAAAAACAATGAAGAAGACCTAACTAGTACTAATGATTCATTAGTTTCTCTTGAATCAAATATGATTAATAGATCAGGCATACAAATTTAATTAGGAATATATGATATTCTAATCACTCACACATGTGATCTTAGATTCATTCAATCATGTGCCATCGTTGTTTGTAATTATATACATTACTATATTTTCATTATACATAAATTAAAAGTTGAATGAATAAATATAATTATAATACATATAAACGAAAAATATATAAAAACATTCATGTAAATGATGTCTAAAACATATTTAATGGTTTTAAACACATCAGTTAATTAACATTTTTCTAATCCTATGAGCATTCAATGTCAAAGAAATATTGAAGAAATAAGAGAAGAATGTAGGACAGGAAAAAATATATTATGTACTAACGGCGTGTGTATGTGTGTGTATAAATATATATATACCGAATATTTGGCTCATTTTAATTACTATCCCGAAGATTTTATTAACAATGTAAATTAAATTTTCAAATACAACGCAAATTTCCAATTTATTTTGAAATTCCAAAGAAACAATATTCCTGCTACTTGAAGAAATCCATAACCCAAAAATTACAAGCAAAACATTGATATGAAATGCCACTAAATCCAGCTACTGTTGCCAATTCCATGAACTCTGCCTCGCTACGCTCATTGCCTCCTTGACATTGAGCAATCATGTGATGATCAATTTGTAATAAGGCAGTTGCAGCAGTTGTTGTCTCAGGAAATATGGGAAGAAGTGCTTCCACAACAATCACTTTGCCATCTTTTGGAATTACGTGATAGCAATTCTTCAACAGCTTCATGCATAGTTCATCATTTCAATCATGAAGTATCTGATGGGACAAATCCACCAAGAGGGGGTGAATAGGTATTTAAAATACAAGTTTATAATTTAAAAGACTTTTCTCTTAACGAGTATATGAAAGATCAAATGAATAACATATAAAGATAAGTAATTAAAGTGTGTGAAAAGTAAAAGCTTAGAGAAAGAGAATGATAGCACCAATGGATAGAGGTTCGATGGTCCAAACAGAAAACCATCCCTTTGGGTCTATTACTCTCTCTTGAGGTCAAATCCAATCTTAAGGGTTATCTAGTAGCATTTTTTTTCTTAGTATCCCTTACAGTCTTTCCCAATTGACCTTTCAATGTACAAGCAATCCTATCTCTTAACTTGAGAATTTTCTAGCCTTACACCAAGGTAGAATTCCTAGCTACAAGGTTTCTACAAGTGTTTGTTTCAAGAATCAAAAGGATTTGTTTCAAAAAGATAACAATGTTTTTCAAACTCTCACAAGAGTAGATTTACAAGTGAAGCACAAAGAAGACCTAGAAAATATTGGAGAACTTAGAGAGAGAGAAGTCTCCTAAAGAGGAAAGAAGATTTGCTTGAATAATGTGTATTGAAGTGAAGAATATCTTCCCTTTTACAGATGTGCTGGACATCACAAAGCACCTTCATCAGCTTGGATTGCAAGTCAAGTTACTTGCTTTTTCAATGTGATATAACTTTCGGTCAAAGGCTTTGGAATTAGAGCAACTTACTCTTTTAGTTGGGAAAATGATCTTTGATGAGTTGTTATTATGAATG
The DNA here is from genome assembly GCA_026873985.1 of Saraca asoca. NCBI lineage: Eukaryota > Viridiplantae > Streptophyta > Magnoliopsida > Fabales > Fabaceae > Saraca > Saraca asoca. The sequence goes on from JANHAO010013448.1 coordinate 13,116, forward strand.
GTACAAGGGTCAGCTCATTTACTTGCTCTTTCAAGGATTATCCAGTTGTGTTGTCCTTTGCCAAGTTAGCATAAGGTGGCAAGGATACATTGGTTAGCTCATTTGCTTGCTCTTTCAGAGTCTGTCTAGCTATGAGAGCCCTTTGTCAGGTCACTATAAGGTACCATTAATCAAAGAGTTACCTGTATTGCTAGACTTTTTGTTGAAAAACCAAAACTTTAGTGTGTTAAGGAGCAAAGAACAACATGCACACTTCAACTTTTTCAGGCTTTATCAAATAGGCAAATCAGTTTACATGAAGCTAGAACATGATATAGTATTCACACACTTAAATTATTTCCAATAAATTAAAACTTATCAAAGAAAACTAGCCCAAACATGAGTGTGTATACCAATAAGCAAAGAGCAATCATAGTCAAAAGCATAATTCTCAGAGGAATATGACAATGTAGAATCAATCAAACTTTTAACTAAAAAATACAGTAATATAAGCCTTTCAAATTTGTGTAAACTTATAATAAGCCCTACTGGAGTAGTTTTATAATGATAAGTAGCATTTAAGCATACATTAGACTTAGCTATAAAAACAAAATGCAGGTTTTATCATAGACTAAGGAGTATGTATCAAACATGTTTCCTAAGAGAAGTTCATATAATAGTCTCAATCAATTAAAAGAAATAAGCTTAGACTATTATAACTACCAAAGAATAACTAGTTTATAGGGCAATTTAATCTTGCAGGAAACTAGTAATTGACTAATCTCATAAGACAAAAGAGCATAAGAATAATTAAGCTATTGTTTTACAAGAAAATTCAATTAGAAACTTCATCACCAAAACTAATTAGTTTATCAATTAAACACATAGGGTCCCACATTCTCCCCTTTCTGATAATGATTAACCTACAAAACTAAAATTAGCAAAGAAGACAAAAATTAGCTAAACAACTAATAGACACAATAATATTATTTTAAAGTAAGGATCAAAGTGTCTTGCTTTGTGTTGTAACTTTCTTGTTTTCAAGCAAGTTAGAACAAGCACTGCTTGCTCTTTGCATTTCATATATCAGTTACGCATAAATATATATTAGTCACACCATGCTTCCTTAATCATGCTCTTATACCATCTCTCCGTCTTCATCATCAAAAACTAACAAGCCATGGAAGGAAATCACCAACTTGTAACTAACAGAAGGATTTATTTTAGAGACAAGCTACAAGTGACAAGGGAGATTACAAGGATAATACCATAACCATCATATTACATTAGGGAAATGCATACTAGATATATTGGCAAACATAGGACAAATGTGGCATAACAAGATCCAATTGTTGATGAGCAAAAAAAAAAAAAAAGAAAAACAAATAGACCAATATTAACATACCAAATTACACCAATATCAAAGAAGAAAAATTAGATCAAAGGCCTTTCAAATTAGAATAAATCAAGACATATACCAGATTACAAAAATGTGCAAATAGTCATAAATACTAGTAGATAAAAAATATATACTAAAATGACAGATCACTATATTAAATGAAAATGAAGGTACATAATCTTATGGTATAAATGCAACTGTTACAACCTGAAAAGGTCATTTAATGCATAAGCCTCTAAAATGAATAGTACATATACCTAGCCATCCTAAACTAACACAAAAGATACTAACTACCTAGAATATGCTAAAAATGCTAAAACATAGAAGACATCACAAGAAACTAATGGCATGCCTAAGTACATGAAATCGAAACTATATGGTGCTAACAGATGACTTGACTGGAAATGGTGTATGGCAAAATTAAAATCTCCCAATCTTACTCAAAGCACCTTGAATTTGAGAACAAATAACCCCTAATAGTTCATTGAATTGCTCTTTTGAGTTTGCATTTTTCTTCCTTCATCCTTTGCTAACTCCTCTTGCATATATTCAACTTGAACTTCTAGAAAACCAATCCTTGCTTTAGCCATACTAAGTTTATCAGATTCAGTAGGCTATAGGTTAGCTTGTTGATTGGTTGGTTCACTATCATTTGGAACAAGAATACTGGTTATTGGAATGACTCTGGTAGAGCCAGTGGAGTTCATTGGAATAAGAGGCATATAGGTGCCTAAGGAAAGAGAGTGTCAGGGGCGTTGAGAAATAGGATAGCCATGTTAATCATGATAAGTGGGCCTGATGGAATATGGGTGTTAGTTTGGATTCTAGTGAGATTTAAGAGGAAGTCTTGAATCCTCTTTAGGAATTTAAAAGAAAATTATTAGAGTTGGCTTTAATGAATGTAATTAGTTGAATTGGTAAGCAAGAATCAATTGTTATCACTAATTAAAGAGTAATTTAGATTGCAAGACAATTGATCAAATAGAATATATGCAAATGAAAAGTTAGCATAGTAAAATAAAGAGCACAGTATAATTTTTTCAAGTGCTTCCACTTCAATCAAAATTGTAATTGAAATGTACATCCACTTGACCAAATCCTTAACCAGATGGTCCTAATCTTATTACAACTCACACAAGAATTCACTGGGATCTTGAGAACTAGTTTAGATACAAAAATTCTCTACACCTTCCAAAACTATGATCATCCTCACAATTTGAGAATATGCATAGGGAAGATCAACACTACCATTTTTATGTCAAATTTCTAAACCCTAGAAATCAAAAATAGAAACAAGATCTCAAGATAGAAAATACAAACTTGAATTGAGATGTGGATCTCAATTAT
>JANHAO010013449.1:0-15862 GCA_026873985.1 Saraca asoca
GCGAGGGGGGTCGACGCTCTGACCGTGGAGGAGGGTAAAAAATCCTGACTTTCATTATGCTTTTTATCGGGGTGAGACAAATTAGATTGTTGGTTTGACACTTAAATGGTAGGGCAGTAGGCATGGTTAACAAAGTAGTTTTTAGGGATGAAACTAAGGATTAATGGTATTTGGATCAGTTTGTGCGTAGAGACTAATTTATTTTCTTGAACAAATGAAACACAAACCGCTCATATCTAACTAGAAGTATTAACAAAAAAATTTCTCTCAAACAGATATCAAAAATAGAAATTTTGATGTTTATATAAATCAAACATGAAATGATATCATTCTTGTGTAAATATTTTTATGTATAATTTATATCTTCTCAGAGTTATTACTATTATTTGTAATTGATTTTGAGAAGGACATGAATTACAAATATCAATACTGATGTAAGAATAAAATACTCTTAAACATGCCATATATGTCTAATTGCGTATTTTAAACTCCATCTCAAACTACTGAGCTAATAAGATGTACATAGTAAATGATATAGTTGCTCAACAATGAATAACTTTATTCTTACAACATCATATATGCTGCATATCTTTTGCCATGCAATTAGACTTGCATATTGAGGAAATTTGTCTCTTAACGGTAAATTGTCCAAGTTTCATATAACAAAATCATTGAGAAGGTTAGATTGTGACATTTTCCCTTCTCTTTGGGGAGGGGAAAGAGGTTCGATCTGATCCAACGATCCAAGTATCAATAATCCTTATACAAAAAGTTGAGCATATTTTAATGATTGTTAGCGTAATTTAAGGTGTGCGATGATAAGATTATATCAAAATGATGAAGGAAGAGGCAGCTCAAAGGATTGCATGCGTGCACACGATGCAAGTTAAAAAAGCAATTAATCATAATCAGAACAAACCTTTCAATCAACATGCTTTCTTTTTCTGTGATTAGTTTTTGTCCTTTACGATAAATCCAAAACCTAACTGCATTGTTTCATCGCAGAGTGATTTCATGCAAAAGCGAAAAGCGGAGATTTGAGAATCTGTTTGGTTGGAAAGGCTTTGAATTACATTTTCATGTTAAGATTCCCACATCGGTCGTCTAGTAATTAAACAGTATGTATGTAGTATTTCATTTGGAACAATAGTTTTAATATGGAAAATATGTTTCTTTTTATGAATAAGAATCATGCATATGTTTCACGCCCTCTATTATTATTTGTAAAGGAAAGAAATTTCGAGAGCTTTATATTTAAAAGATTATGTAGCTTTTGCCATTTAAGTTTCTTATTCTTGCTCACTAAGTTTGACTTATGAATTAGGAGCTATATACTATCATATATCTCAAATACTACTTTTAAAAATGAAGAATCTTATTCCACTAACTAATGAACCAGTGATGGTGCTTAATTTGAATCTGTGTCCTTTTCATCTCGAATTGTCTATTGATTTCCTGGGTTGTTTAATTGTTTGTTTAGTGTTTTGCTCTGTATTTATATTAGATTACGTACTTGTGTTAGATCAGGTAGTTTGTACATTCTACTTTGTTGTTTTGATGAAATAGAATGCATCTGGTTGGTAAGATTTTTTTTACATCCAACAGATCTATAATATGGGCTTTCTGTCTCTCTAAAAATGTTTGTGAATGGTGCATGCATTTGTGACCAGTACTCGAGGAGCCCATATAAAGCTTGAGAATGCTGCACAGCCAGCCCAAACATGATAACACCTTTCCAGAGCCCAAGATTGTTGTGCCTTTTTAATATGTTATGGTAAAAAACGGAACAAGTAACGGATTTGAAAGAAAAAAAAGTAGGCTGATTAATAACAAGTTCGTGAATAATATTATTCAAACATTCTAAAAAGAATAATGTTATATATATATATATAAATATATATATTATTGTTATTTGTTGACGATGAAATTTAGTTTATATAGGAGATCCAAATCTCGACTAACGGGGAGGAGTTCAGAGAACCAATATTACTTCTGAAATGCAGAAGGAGGCAGGCCAAGAGGGAGAAGGGATGGAGAGGCAGCGAGTTTAACGTGATTCGGCTAAATCCAGTTAGCACCGGACCCTACATCCACTGTAGAGATATTATTGAGAAATTATTTTGGCAGAATTTCTACTTACAAAAGGCTTGACCTCCTTTTCTTCTAACAAGACAATCCTATTTATAGATGAAGGAGGTGTTATATGCATTAATTACAAGCTACAGTTATATTACATCAAGTTATAAATAAGAAGAGACAGTAAAAGACTACAAATTAGCCACTGCAAGATGTAGGCTGCAGGGTAGGTCTTCTAGGTCGGCTGCAAACTGGATCTGTTTGTATCCGTTGGTTGGCGCTGTTGTTCCAAGCGAGGCGCGGGACGCTCCAAGTAGGAGTTCCTAGCTCGAGGGCGTCGTGAGATCCACTGTAGCAAGCTAAGAGCTGCTGTAGAAAGGTATCTAACTTCTGCGGGAAGTTAGTCATTTGGCGAACTAGTCTTACGATCTTCTCGCAAGGTCACTGGGTTGCTTCCACGCGAGGCGAGGACTTGCTTTGGGGGTGATGCCGGAAGAACCTTGCTATGCCGCTCTCTAATGGGTGAATCGAAGTTCGCTAAGTGCTCCTGATGAGGCAAAGGATAAGCTAGCCTTGGGTCTATTGTGACTTCTTGAAACCACTTTCTGTATATAACATGAGCCCCCCAACTCTCGGTTTGCCTTGTGGACTGGGAGTTGTAAGTTTCTGAGACTTGATTTGTATCTTCAGCCAGTGTCCTCTCTTGACTGAAGCGTCATATCAGATGTCTTTCCATTCTACTTTAGGCCATACTTTCCTCTGTTTGCCATTTTTGGCTATTGGCATAGTATTGCTGCTCGTTTTGGGCCATTGGATGAAGATTAGGACAAATACTTTCTAGATTCTTCAAAGGGCCGAGCGGGTCTATTTATAGCTTAGGGGATTCTTTCCTCTTTCGTCCCAGAAGAAGCCCAATGGAGGAGACTGAAGAGTCCATGGTGTTTCGGTGTCTTGGCTTCTGACGAAGCTTGGTGAGACATGGATGGCCTGTTGCATAGTGGCAGGAAACATGGATAGCCCATTGCACGTGGCTTCATCACAAGATCTGCCAGGTAGGCTCCTGGGAGATCTTGCGGTGACTTTTGGCCACCTCCTCCAGCCGTTACTTGTGGTGCTACTGCTTGGCTAGCCAGCTTCTATAACTTTTTGATTTACTCTGTGTCTGGCCTAGGAGGATGTGCTAGAGGAATATAAGCAAGAGGAACTTTGGGGCTGCTGCACTTTTACCAGGTGCAAGCATGACGACTGGTTGCTAGCTTTTTGGCTACTTTTTTATAGGAATCACATTGCCAGGCTTTTAGTCTTTTTCCCCTGATGTACTGTTGCCTCGCTGGTCGAGGCCTTTATTTATTGTATGAGTTTTTCTTCTTTCGGATATTGTAATGAATGCTTCAAGCATTGCTGTATGTAAGCTTTTGATAACTAATGAGAATTTCTCTCTTCTCGGCCAATAGGTTGCATTTTTATTTTTCTAATTGTTTGACTTATTGTGAGTGAGAGAGGAGGGTCGCATGCAAGCTGTGCCCAAGAGATCCCATTTGAGACATGAGAAACTCGTCCACATGAGGGCTGTGGGAAATGATTTTGTTTCAATTTCTTTGTGCTATAGTGGGCTGGTGGCTAGGACTTTGCTTTATCGTGAAGATTTTGTTTTGTTGAGGCGAGGTGAAAATCATTTGCCTGGCGAGGTGAAAACTGTTCGCTGAAGTTTTGTTTTCGCTGAGATGAGGTGAAAACCGTTCACCAAAGTTTTATTTTTGTTGAGGCGAGATGAAAATCATTTGACTGGTGAGGTGAAAATCGTTCGCCGAAGTTTTATTTTCATTAAGGCGAGGTGAAAACCGTTCGCCAAAGTTTTGTTTTTGTTGAGGTGAGGTGAAAACCATTCGCCTTGCGAGGTGAAAATCGTTCTCCAAAATTTTGTTTTTGTTGACGCGAGGTGAAAATCATTCACCTAGCGAGGTGAAAACCATTCATCGAAGTTTTGTTTTTGTTGAGGCGAGGTGAAAATTGTTCGTCGAAGTTTTGTTTTCGTTTAGGTGAGGTGAAAACCATTCGCCTGGCGAGGTGAAAATCGTTCGTCGAAATTTTGTTTTTGTTGAGGCGAGGTGGAAACCATTCACCTGGCGAGGTGAAAACCATTCACTGAAGTTTTGTTTTCGTTGAGGCAAGGTGAAAGCCATTCACCTGGTGAGGTGAAAATCGTTCGCCGAAGTTTTGTTTTCATTGAGGCGAGGTGAAAACTGTTCATCGAAGTTTTGTTTTTGTTAAGACGAGGTGAAAACCATTCGCCTGGCGAGATGAAAATTGTTCATCGAACTTTTGTTTTCATTGAGACAAGGTGAAAACCATTCGCCTGGTGAGGTGAAAACTATTCGTTGAAGTTTTGTTTTTGTAAAACTCGGCCAATCAGTAGCTTGCATTGATTCAAAATACCAAAATTAGTACAATCGATTGCAAATGACTGTTATAGTTACAGGATCAATATATGGTTCTGATGGAAGGCTCAGGCTCTTAGGTGATAACTCGTTGAGCCTGTTGAGTGCGTTGCCCGAGTGGTCCTGCCACAGAATCTTGTAGTCAACCTTTTCTAATGAGGTTTTCAATGGCGTCTCTCAGTGCGCGGCATTCTGAGGTGGTGTGCCCAGCCTCATTATGATAGGCACAAAATCTGCCCTGATCTCTGGACTTAGCGGGAGCCCTCATTAGTTTGGGCTTTCCGAAGTCCTCATTATGCCTTTTTGTGGCAAAGATTCGATCCTGTGTGTCCAACAGGATGCTATAGCTCTTGAAGCGGCCTTCAGGTCGTTGAGGTTTTACTTTCTTTGCGAGATGAGGAGTGGGGTTGTTGTGACTCTGCTACCCCTCTTTTTGTTCGTGGCAGGACTGTCGTGGCCCACTTTATGCTTGGGTTCCTCCGTTCTAAAGGTTTCTTCCCACCTTATTTGTTTGGTTGCCCGATTATATAATTTGACAAGTTCTCGAGCGGGGGACTTGTAGAGGCTTCTATACAGTTTGCCATCTTTATAAAGTCCCGCTGAGATAGCTGTTAAAATGCTTTCCTCTGAGGGATTCTCCACAGAGTTGGCCTCATGCCTGAATCGAGTTGCATAGTCTTTGAACGACTCGTCCCTGCGCTGGAAAATCATCGTAAGATGGCAAGGAGGCATGAGTTGCTTCTTCAGCGCTCGGTATTGGTCAACAAATTTCCTTTAGCACTCTTCCCAGCTACTGATGCTGCGAGCCAGAAGGCACTTAAGCCATGTCTGAGGCATTGTCCCTAATGTGGCGGGAAAGACATGACACTTCACTAGGGGGTCGATTGTCTGGAGGTCCATTTGAGTGTTGAACATATCCAGATGGTCGCTCGGGTCGTTGTTCCCATCATATAGCAGAATAGTGGGTACTTTGAGTTTTTGTGGGATGGGTTGCTTCTCGATCACTGCAGAAAATGGCGAGATCTCCTTATTATGAGGGTGATGGCCCTGAGGCTGTGGATGCTCTTCCAGCTATTTTATCCTTTGGAGAACCTCTTCCGTTGTTGGATGTTGTCCTTCATGTTGGGGGGCAGAGCTTTCCACTCGCTATGAGCCCCCAGCCACTAGCCGTCATGGTCATCGCGAATCTCTCTTTGAGCTTCTTTATGAAGCTATTAGAGCTGTGCCATGACTTCTTCTTATCTTTGAGCATTTTGTGCCTGTGCCTGAGTAAGCACCTTGATAGTTTCAGCCAATTCTTTGACTGTATTTTCGAGTGTTGATTGGGACTAATTGGGCGTCTGAGCCTCTTGAGTTTCGGGTGCAGTAGTGTGTTACTGGTAGATCGAAACAGTAGAACTTCGAGTTATTCTTCCTCTGGCCATTGTTGTGTTACAAAGGAGACTTCAGAGAGCAGATGGTCCCATTGGGTGTGCCAAAATATTGATGATGAAATTTGGTTCATATAGGAGACCCAAACCTCGGCTAACGGGGAGGAGTTTGGAGAACCAATACTCCTGAAGTGCAGAAGGAGGCAGGCCAAGAGGGAGAAGGGATGGAGAGGTAGCAAGTTTAACATGGTTCGACTAAATTCGGGCAGCATCGCACTCTACATCCACAGTAGAGATATTATTGAGAAATTATTTTGGTAGAATTTTTGCTTACAAAAGGCTTGACCGTATTTTCTTCTAACAAGACAATCCTATTTATAGAGGAAGGAGGTGTTACATGCATTAATTACAAGTTACAATTATGTTACATCAAGGTATAAATAAGAAGAGAAAGTAAAAGACTACAAATTAGCCACTGCAGAATGTAGGCTACAGGGTAGGTCTTCTAAGTCGGCTGTAAACTGGATTTGTCTGTATCCGTTGGTTGGCGCTGCTATTCCAAGCAAGGCGTGGGACACTCCAAGCAGGAGTTCCTAGCTTGGAGGCATCGTGAGATCCGCTGTAGCGAGCTAAGAGCTGCTGTAGAGAGGTATCTAACTCGTTCGGGAAGTTAGTCATTTGGCGCACTAGTCTTGCGATCTTCTTGCAAGGTCACTGGGTTACTTCCATGCGAGGCGAGGACTTGCTCTGGGGGGTGATGCCAGAAGAACCTTGCTGTGCCGCTCTCTGATGGGCGAAGTGAAGTTTGCTAAGTGCTCCTGACGAGGCAAAGGATAAGCTAGCCTCGGGTCTATTGTGACTTCTCGAAACCACTTTCTATATATAACATTATTAAACTTAGAGTACATGATCTTAATGAAGGGCAACCAAACTTAAGCAAAATTTTGATTCAATATATAGAAAGGAAATAGAATTGGAATCAAATAAGAGTAAGGGTAATAATAATTATTACCTTTGATTCATTTGGTTTGGTAAGGACATGGAATCATACAATTTGTGATTCCCTTTCCTATTATTTGGTTAGGAGGTGGTCAACAATAAAGGATGATAGTCAATGACAATAAATGATAAAAAAAATAATTAAAGATGATAGATGGTGGAAGACAATGATCAATTATTATAGGTGATGGTAGAATAGTCAATGGTTATAGGTGGTAGTGAGTGGCAATCAACATTAATAAATGAAGATGTTTAGTACATATGAATCAAATATTCAATAAGAAAATTAGTTTTTTAATTACTTTACGAACTCATAAAATTTTCCATCCAAAATCCCTCAAGTGTTTGTTACTTTGTTATGAAGTTCTCCAATTAAAAATTAATAATAATGAATTTTCCTACTCATCAATGATGGTTATTAATTTCTTAATCATAAAGAAGATTAGAAGTGTTATGGGCATTTTCTAGACAATGCATAACAAACTAGCCAAGGCTCAATAAGAAGCAGAGCCTAGCTAAAAAGGGGCCAAATCACTTGACAATTGAGGTTGCTTAGCAGGGGGTATCAACTTGCTAGTGGCGGACTTAGAGCACAGGTCAAGGTCAAAGTGAGAACACGGCTCGCTAGGAAGAGTGCCAACTCACTGAATGGAATATAGTGCCTAGACCATCTTTCAGCAGACTCACTTTAGAGGGATCCAGTGACAAGATCAACCCCTATGGCCAGCAAATTGCCCAATGCAAGTCTAGGTTGCTAAAGATAGCGAGCTGAGCACGAGTATAGAAGCCTAGTCATCTGTTGGGGGCATATATTCCCAATCAACAACTCAGCCTCCAGAACTGACACATTAACCCCTAATAGTTTGACAGTGATTTACCCAGCATTTATTATCTGATGCCTATCATTTATTACCCGATGCAGTGAAAATAATCATTATGTTATTTGCCAAATTATACTTGTAACCCTTCCCTCTTCTATAAATAGGGGGAAGACCATTGTAAAGGATGATAGTGAAAACTGTAGGTAAACACTCTGCCAGAATAGTGAACAAACATAGTGAGAAAGCACTAGTATTGTATCTCCATTGTGTCACATTAAAAAAACCATCAAAAAGCTAATACATTCCACTGTGGACGTAGGGCTCGAACTGGCTTTAGCCTAACCACGATAAAAGCTTTTGGTGTTTGTTATTCGTCATCCTTTCTTTTCTCTTTCTTTTCCATTAACTCATGTCTTTAGCTTGCAGTTTGGGGTCATATCAGACTTATACCTATTGACCAGATTTTACCATCAACATTTTGGCGTTAAAAGGAGGGCCCCCACTACGTTCTCTTCATCTTTCACAGATTGTTTTAACTATAATGGCAAAAGGAAAAGCTAGTAGAAGCATAGAAGCCACCGCTGGCTAGCTTGAAGGTCAGGCACAGCCACAACAGGACTCTGTTACCCCTACAATAAGTGCTGTAGTTGGCATGACACCTCTTATTCCATACCAACCTATCACTCTTGAAGTCAGTAGAGCTCAAACTTGGTACCAGTGCTAGGAAGCTCTTGAAAATACAATGAGGGAGTTAGCATATATGGTTGGAGCATTGGCTTAGACACAAGCCCAGGGCACACAGAGACAAGTTGGAGTCACTGCATCGAAAGGAGGACCCCAATAGTCATAGCCTTAGCATGAAGAGCCTGTTAGAGTCGAACGTTAGCGAACTGGTTCGTCCAACTCGTGACTAAGGTAAAAAATCCATAAAGTTCGTGAAGATTAAAGAAACGATCAATGGTGTGAGAGCTAATGCCAAGGAGAAAGCTCCAATAAGATTGACCATGGGTATAGGTCAGACCGTTACTCACCTAGACACGAACATAGCTAGAGGCGTAAAACCTCAGATCACCATTCTCATGATCAACGAGATGATAGGAGCCAGTAAACCACCAGTCATCAATCTGAAACCTAGGACCTAGTGATTGAAGAGCTATTTCAAAGGGTGAAATAGCTAGAAAAATGATCTGTGACCCAAAGTAGCTAAGACTTTTATGAGAAAAGGACACCATTCACCAAAGAAATCAAAACAGAACCCCTTCCTTGTAGGTTCAAGGTCCCAAATATCCTACTATATAATGGGGAAAGTGACCCATATAACCACTTGGATGCATTCAATGTCTAAATGGACCTCCAAACCTCTAGCTCATTGGTGAAGTGCTGAGTCTTTCCTATCATTCTCAGAGAGATACCGCGAATATAATTCAGGAGTCTCCCAGCTCGTAACATTTGTAGTTGGGAGAAATGTCAGGTGAGATTCCTCAGCCAATACAAGGCACTGAAGAAACAACTCACCTTGTCTTGCCACCTAGCGATAGTCTTTCAATGAAAAGATAAATCACTTAAAGACTATATTACCTGATTCTAATATGAGGTTAGTAACATGGAAAATTTGTCAGATGAGAGCGTTCTCACAACTATCTCAACTGAGCTTCATAAGGTTGGGAAGCTATATGAAGACAGATATAAGTCTCCAGTGAAGAGTTTGGGTGAGTTCTACAAACGTGCCACTAAAGAGATTCGATGGGAGGAAACCTTTGGCCTAAAGAAACCCAATCGGAAGGAGGAGGCGAGTGGCTCTAACGGGACAAGAAGAAAGTTGGTAGTGGGAATAGTAAAGAGAGCCAGAAGGACAACTCTAGAGGTCATACCATGAAAAGGCTAGAAATAGGCAGCCATAGCACCAAGGTTGCTACGACAGTTATACTATCTTGTCAAACATTCCTAACAGGATTTTCACGATCAAAAGGGACAACAAAGACTTCGAGAGACCCAGACCCCTAAAAGCTCCCCTTAGGCAGAGAGATCAAAACAAGTTTTGTGCCTACCACAATGAAATTGGGCATAACACCTCCAACTACTAAGTGCTAAAAGACGTCATCGAGGATCTCATCAAGAAAGGTTGCTTGAAAAATTATGTGGTGAGACCTTCAGGACAACGACCCCTACGTCCTCAGTAACCGACGCAGTATCAACACTAGCAGATCTTAGAGTATGAGGGAATACCTTCAATAAGGACCATATTTACCATTCATGGTGGACCTCACATCACTGACACCTCAAACAGATCACGCGATCACTATGTACGAGCAGCAAGCCACATCTTACTTACAAGTCATGTGGAATGTGAAAGACTTGCAAAGAAACCTAAAGTAGCCTTGGATAGCATCATGTTTATGGAAGATGATGCATGAGGGATTCACACTCCTTACAATGATGTAATAGTCATCTGAGCGAAAATTGGCAATGCCGAAGTGAGGAGGATAATGGTCGATATTAGTAGCTCTATCAACGTAATGTACAAAGGATATTTCGACCAGATGGGCGTGAATGCAAGCTAGTTGAATCCTTCCCCTGAGCCCCTCTATGGCTTCACAAGAGATGGAATAGTGCCAGTGGGATAGATTAAAATACCACACACTCTAGAAGACCTAGACCGTCAAGCAACTGTTATGGTAGATTTCTTGATTATAGACTGCCCTTCGGCTTACAATGTGATGCTGAGGCAACCTGTTATGAATGACCTTGATATGTTCATGTCTACTAAGATGTTCACCATTAAATTCCTGACCCCAAAGAGAGTTGGATGTGTGTAAAAAGATGAGCAAATAACCCGGTGCTGCTACGAGGACATAGTCAAGCTCAGGGCATAAGGAAAAAAGGTACATGTGGTATCCAGAGGAGAACCTCGAGCTATGAGCACCAAGGGACCTCGACCTTTATGAGATGGATACCAAATGAGCTATTGGTTTTATTGAAGAGCTTGAAGAGGGGAAGGTTAATGAAGTGGACGCAGAAAGATGCCTTAAGTTATGGAAAAGCTTGCCACTTGATGTGAAAGCCCAATTAGCCGATTTGCTCAAGGCCAATATGAATATCTTTACCAGGAACCATGAAGATATGGTGAGCATTGACCCTAGGGTTATGTCGCATAGGCTTAATATCGACCCCCGGCACTAGCCAATTTGTCAAAATAGAAGACCAATTACTGTCGAGCACTATGCCATGCTAAAGGAAGAGGTGGATAATCTATTAGTGAATAAGTTTATCTGAGAAGCCCATTACCCCACTTGAGTGGCCAACCCCATCCCCATAAAAAAGAAAAATGAAAAGTGGAGGATGTGCATTGACTTCACTGACCTGAATAAAGCATACTCAAAAGATAGTTTTCCTTTACTAAGGATCGACCAGCTTGTAGATGCAACAGTAGAACATGAACTCCTCAGCTTCATGGACACCTACTTGGGATATAATTAGATCCCAATGGCCACATAGAATGAAGAACACACCTCGTTCATCACCGATCGTAGGCTATACTACTATAAGGTAATGCCCTTTGGGCTTAAAAATACAGGGGTTACTTACCAGCAATTGGTGAACATGATGTTCTGAGATCAAATTAACAAAATAATGGAGGTGTGCATGCATGACATGTTGGTGAAATCCAAATAGCTCGCCAACCATGTTTGTGATTTGGATGAAATATTCCAGATCCTAAGGAGGTACTAGATGAAATTGAACCTGCATAAGTGTGCATTTGGAGTTGCTTCAAGGAAGTTTCTCGGCTTTATGGTGAATAGCAGGAGGATCGAAGTAAATCCAGAAAAGATTAAAGCTCTCCTTGACATGTGATTCCCCACTGGAGCCAAAGATGTGTAAAGCTTAAATGGCCAAGTCGCGGTGCTTAGCAGATTCATCTCGAAGGTAACTGATAAATGCATCCCCTTTTTTGATATTCTGAAGAAGGCAAAAAAGTTTAAATGAACGCAAGAATGCGAGGTTGCCTTCCAAGAATTTAAATAGTATCTCAAACAAGCTCCACTCCTATCTAAGCTAAAGGAGGGCAAGAAGTTGATCATATACTTGGGGTTGTCTCAACACACCTTTAGCGTGGTCCTAATGCAAGAAAAGGGAAGAGCTCAGTTCCCTATCTATTATGTGAGCAAGAGACTGTTAAATGCTAACAACAAAATATTTGACTCATTTACTTATTCTCTCACTAAGCTTTTTAAGGTCCAAACTAACTTATTTCAGCTGTATTATTAGATATTCATGGTATGGTGTCAATTGGCATCATTAGAGAAAATTTTATAGTATTTGGCCTTTTGAGCAGTTTTTGTATTTTGGCTATAACTTAAGCTAAAATTGTCTAATTAATGTGATTCTTATCTTTTAGGAAATCTAAGACATAGCTCTATGACCTTCATGAAGACCTCTAAGGCTGAATCTCACAATTAGATATTTGAAATTGGAGCTCAAGCTAAAACTAGAATGTTGTCTTAGCTCTGTCTCTGGCAGCTCGACCTTTGAGCACTCATCAAGCAATATCTAGAGCTGTCGAAGTCCAAATGAGGTCAAACTAAACCCAAATGGAAGTTGAGACATAAGGCTACAATTCTTATGGAGACTTCCAGATTTAATTACATCATTTTGGGCTTGAAAAATGAGCTAAAATATAGAGGTAGAATACTGATGAGTTAGGCCTCTATAAAATATGATTTTTAGGCCCCAATTGACATGAAACTTGAGCCCAATGACCATCCATTGCACCAGCTCCACACTCAACTAGCTATAAGTTAGTAAGACAGTAAAAAACCAGAGAAGTAGTCTATAATGGCATAGTACATGTAAAGAGAGCAGCAGTAAAAGATGGCAGTAAGTAACCAGCCCTTTATGATTGCTCCTACTCCAGCAACCAACAACTAGCTTCTTTTCTTGGTTAAGTACTCTTCAGTTTAGTTTTCGATAGTAGTTTTTTTTGTTGAGTTTTAGAAAGTTTTCCAGAGAGTGAGTAACATGTTTTTCTCTTCTTTTTCTTTGTAATTCTGCCTTCCATTCATGGAAGGTTGAAAACTTATAATCAGTTTAAGGGATTAATAGCTTGAAGATGAATGATGAGATCCTGCTTTCACTTTGTAATTCAATTGTTTGTCATTTCTCCTCTTTTCCTCTCTATTTTATTTAGAATTTTGAATTGAATGGCTTTATTTAATTTAGATGTTAATATGATTATTACTTAATAATCACTTGTAGAAAAAGGATGGTAGAAACTAAGCAATGTATTAAGCTTTTGATGGATTATTTGTTGATTGAGTTCTACAAAGAACTTATTAATCATTTCAAGGCTTTTTATTATGATTTAAGGCCAATAATATGATTAACAATTGAATGAATATTTAGTGATCAAGGATACATTAGTCTCAAGTTAGTTGATTCCCTTAGGCTAGTTGTTTGCTTATTGTTGCTTACATTCCTACATTGTGTTTGCTGTTAGAATCATTACTACCAACCCCCCTCATTTTTACCTCTTAATCTGATTGCTATCATTAGAATGATCTAAGAGCTCAACTCGGTGTTACCTTATACTACAAGTAGTAAGGTAGCTCAGTTATAAATTTCTAATTTTGATTAGATTCGGCAACCATATCAGAAGCCAAGACAAGGTACTCGCTTATAGAGAAGCTCGCTTACTACCTGGTCATTGCATCAAGGAAGCTGTGACCCTACTTCCAAGCCCACAGCATAAGGGTTCTCATGCAATTCCTACTTAGGCAAATCTGATAAAAGATAGATACTTCAGGTCGGTTACTCAAATGGGCAATCGAGCTTGCCTAGTTTGATATTGAATACACGCCCAGACCAATGATCAAAGGGCAGGCTTTGGCTCACTTCAATGTAGAATTCACGGGGTCCATGTAAGAGGAGGTAGAAACTTCAGAGGCTCCATGGTGGGAACTATACATTGATGGTCATTGAGCAATCAAAATGCCGGAGTAAGGGTACTCCTTATTAGCCTAGAGGGATGTAAGATCCTTTGTGCTTTGAGGTTTGGTTTCCAAGCTACCAACAATGAGGCCGAGTACAAAACACTACTAGTCAAATTATGATTGGCCAAGGAGGTGCGAGCTGAAAGGCTGAGGATCGTCAGTGACTTGCAGCTCGTTGTCTATCATGTAAGGGGTGAATACCAGACCTAAAGGTCGAAGATAGCCAGTTATCTTCGAAAAGTCCAAGAATCACTAAGTTCCTTCCAACAATATGAAGTCAACCAAATAAGATGAGCTCAAAATGAGCACGCTGATGCCTTAGCTCGCTTAGCTATGACTGAATATGTTCACTTCTTGGGGACGCTCCCAGTTGAAGCCCTTTCATCCCTAAGCATTGAGTAGAATGATGTCATAATGACAATTACTAAAGTACCAGGCTTTTAGATGAATTCGATCCTAGATTATCTATAAGATGGCAAGCTATTAGAGGATAGGCTCGAGGTGCGATGATTGCTAGCTCGGGTAGCCAGATATTATATCTACGATGACATGCTATATCAAAGAGGGTTCATAACCTCACTTTTAAGATGCATTGATGGCAATGATTGTGACACCATTCTGGAGGAAATCGAAACCAGCTATTGTGAAAACCATGTCAGGGGGCTGTCTTTAGCTCAAAAAGCTCTCTGACAAGGGTTCTACTAAACCAGGATGAAGCAGGATGCTGTCGACCTCGTTAGGAAGTGTGATAAATGTTAAAGGTTCACGAAGATCTTATGAGCTATGCCAGCCTACCTGTAGTAGATAGTTAGTCTGTGGCCCTTCACAATCTAGGGAATGGACCTAATTAGACCATTTCCAATAGCTCGTGGTAATTACAAACACGTAGTAGTAGCTGTAGATTACTTTATTAAGTGGGCAGAGGCAAAAGAGCTTCTTGAGATCTCATCTATGAAGATCAAAAAATTCATGTGAAGTAACATTATTTGCAGATTTGGAGTCCTTCAGTAGATTGTGATTGATAAAGAATCTAATTTAATAGCGAGTAGTTCATCAAATTCTGTAATGACCTCAAAATCACAAAAAGCTTCTCAGTTGTAGATCATCCGCAAGCTAATAGGCAAGTTGAAGCCGTCAGCAAGATTATCAAATGAATCTTGAAAGCAAAGTTGGAGGCCAAGAAGGGAGCATGGGTAGATGAACTGTCGAAGGTACTATAAGCTTACAGAACCACAGTGTGCAATGCCACAAGAGAATCTCCCTTCTCGATGGTATATAGGTGTAAACCGATGATCCCTGCAAAATTTGAAATAGCATCTCAGCAAAGAATTGCCTTCAATCCAGAAAATAATGATGAACTGCTTGCCACAAATCTAGATCTTGTAGAAGAGACGAGGGGAGAGCTCGTCTCAAGATCGCGTCCTACCAATAGCTAGTCATGAAGTACTATAACCGAAAGGTGTGAACTCAGAGCTATAAGCTTGGTAATCTCATTTTGCGTCTTGTCCTTCCAGGAGTGTGCAAAGCCAGTGAAGGGACCCTGGGGCCAAACTGTGAGGGCCCATACCTTATTAAGAAAGTTATTGGCAATGGGGCTTAGCATTTGGCAGATATGAAAGGGACAAAGTTTCCCCGAGCCTTGAACACCGAACATCTTCACTGTTATTATCAATAAAGCCCCTCAATATTTGTAAAATTATTCAGTAAGTGTAAATATTCATGTAATTCTTTAAATTCTTGTGTATATAGAATAAAAGTCTCAATAAAATCCTACGTGAGAAGTGGTGTATTATATAGAGAGTATCAGTTAAAGTAGGTCACTAAATTTTCACCCTCACACAAAAATTCATCAAGTCTGATGTTCGAGCATGGGAAATGAGTAGAAGCAAATAAGAATTCATTTAGTCCCTACTTCAATAGAATTAATACAAATTTGAAAGATTCATTACAAAATTCTAAAAAACTACAAGGCTCATGGCCTAAGTGTTAGTTTGGGTGGGTGCCCTAGGCCAATTTGATTGAGCCCTATCGCATCCAGAACTATACATTCTATTGTTTAGATATAAAGGTTAAATGTTCATCTTATATTGCATTCATCGGGTATTGCATACGTAAGATGAAGTCCATGGTGAGAAGTTATTTCATTCAGTCAATTCCATAAGGGGTTATGG
>JANHAO010013450.1:0-15966 GCA_026873985.1 Saraca asoca
ACAAGATCTGCCCCCTTCCTCCTAACAAGGCCATCCTATTTATAGAGGAAGGAGTGGTTTCATGCATTAATTACAAGCTATAGTTATGTTACATCAAATAAATGAGAAAGACAATGAAAAGACCTTATTCTACCTGTAGGCTGTGAAAGTGGCTTCTCAGGCCGACAATGTAGTTTTGTAGCTATTTATCGTGTTAGACAAGATACTTTGCTATCTCGAGCAAGAGTTTCTTGGTTCGGGGAGGCCACAAGGGTTAGCGCAACGAGTATGAATAGAGCGATCGACCTTTGCGTTGGGTCAACCCTCGAGCTCTTACCGTTGAGCCGTATTATCGCTGGGGTGTCTCTTTGGTCCATACCCCGCAACGTCCGTTTGTATTGCGACGAGCGAGCGAGAGGGGGTTTAGCAATTGTCGTTTGTTGTTATCTGTTATTTCGACTGAAGTTCCGCGAAAGCTTCTTGCTGAAGCGCGAGGCCTGGTCTTTCCTTCCTCGGGGACTTGTCCTCGCGAGGCTAATTTTAGTATACAATATTAATATTATTCTCTTTATATCTCTTAACTTACATTGAGAATTAGGCACTTCACATATATAGAAAAGACTTTAACGTGAAGATAATTTTGACCTTTGGAGATAGATAATGACCTTAAGAAAAAGTCCAAAACTTATGGAAAAGATTCGTGACTTATGAAAACATTCATACCTCATAAGGATTAAGAAGAAATTCTATCTTAGGGGGTATCATTGAGTTGAAAGTCATAATCCAATGACAATATCTAGTCACCTTTTATGATTATTTTCATTATTTTATATTATGCAAGAATCTATTATTTCTTACATCAACATCTATCTAACTTAACTTGGGCTTATCATCCCATTCTATACTCATGCTTATGTCTTTTTTGAGCTTTATAAAGACCAACAAGGCAGTAAGCAAGGCAGATGACAACTAGGCATAGCCATCAAAGATATAATAAGGGTTAGCCTTTGAATTTATTCTAATACTAATAAATAACAACTATGATTAGTCCATAAATATTGAGGACTCTAGCCATAACCACAAAGACAATTGATTTCATGACAAGCTCAAGAGGTATAATTCCCATAGAAGTCACATTTATCCCGCTATTTGCAGTTCATATATAGCTCCTATACATGTTAAATGATCTAAAATTAAACAAATACACATACGAATATTAGTATAGAATTTCTAATCCTTAATAGATGAAAATTGCTTTGATTGGATTGTCCAAACAGAGTCTTGGGTGTTTGGATTACACAATTAGCAAAGCATAAGCTATAAGATTCATGTGCATTTATTAAAACTGGAAATGAGGGTAGGTGCTGTTTTGCATCAATGGTGTAAGAAAAGAAAGAAATTTTGAGAAAGAAGTGGCATGTCCTTGCCGCATGCTTGTCCATTAGTTTTTGGATGGAATCGGGTAATTTACTAACTAAGGAAATTACAAGTGAGTAACTTATTATTTTTTAAATCACAAATAGGTAAAATGAAATAGAGGTAGGTGATAGATGGATAAATCTAATTTACCCTAGATTTATATATGTTTAATATTATAGTTATATGAATTTTTACTAGATTTAATTTCAAAATTAAAAAAAAAATCTTTTACTATTCGTGTCTATTTTTTTTTATAATTTATAGATATTTTTATCAAATAATGAAATGATAATTTATATGAGAATCAAATTTATTAAAATCAATTTCTACGGAAGAATGCAAAAAACCCCTTTAATTTTAGAGTGGTTGGATTTTGTCTTTCTAACTATAAAAACTTGGAATCAAAGCCTTTATTACAAAATTTTAGAATTAATATCCATCATTTACTTAATTATGCCTATATTAAATTAAATAATTTTTTTTATGAATTTTTAAAATAAAAATCATAATATTATTGTATTTTTACTTCTTATGTTATTTTTTACATATAATTTCTAACTTATTTTCATGTATTTAATTAAAATTATGTATAACTACTTTAATTTCTATTAATATATAATATAGAAATTATATGTGAAAAAATATTATAAAATGTTAAAATGTAATAATATTGTAATTTGTGTTAAAAAATTTATGAAAAAAATATATAATTTAATAAAATGGTTAATCAAATTGATGATGGATGTTTATTTCATAATTTTATATAATTTAAGATTTTAATTTTAAATTTTTAAGATTGGAAGGGACAAAATACAATCCCTTTAAAATTAAAGGGCTTTTCTTTTTTTTTTTAAATTTTTATTGCCATCAATTCAAAAGAATTGGTGGTTAAGGATTAATGGTGATTTCCATTAATTAATTACAAAATTATGTAACACATGTCATTCTTTAATTGCTGATCTGACGATTCACGAAGTACCCCTTCCTGGCCAGGTTCTCCTGTGACGTCTACGCGTACACCTCCCTCCAACCCCGCTGTTGCAATTGTACGTCTCGGACAAAACTACCCTTCTAACTTTTCACAAAAAGCACACTCTGAGTGCTTGGATCCAGAAGAAAATAAGCTGAGAAGCCTGCTAACATTACCCTCCTTAGGACACGAAAATCACATACATTTAGAAAAAACAAAGGGGAAACAAAACCAGCGCAGAGAGAGTGGTGATTCTTCACACTCTCGCATACATTTTCACAGATCGGATCGGAGGATTCAGAATTTATATCCACAATTCTCAATTCTTAGATCCAACTTTTCCCTCCAAATCGCTGCTTTGTTCTTGTAGTTTTGATTAATTAGGTTTTGTTTTTCTCGAATCGAAATGGCGTGCATAAAAGGGGTGAATCGATCGGCGTCGGTGGCGCTGGCGCCGGACGCACCGTACATGGCGGCCGGGACTATGGCTGGGGCTGTTGATCTGTCTTTTAGCTCCTCCGCCAATCTGGAAATTTTTAAACTTGATTTCCAGTCTGACGACCCTGAACTGCCCGTAGTTGCTGAGTGCCCGAGTTCCGAGCGATTCAATCGGTTGTCTTGGGGGAAGACCGGTTCTGGCTCTGAAGGATTCGGTCTTGGGCTCGTTGCTGGTGGGCTTGTTGATGGGAACATTGACATCTGGAATCCTCTCACTCTGATCCGGTAATTGGGTCTTCTTATGCCTTTTCATTTTGAATCTTCAAAATATAATGTATTTGGAGTTTTGAGTTGAATATGAATAGCTACAAGCTGGTAATGTGGTTCAGCTGAGAAATTCGGGATATTATTGGCCCATGTGTAATGGGCGGATGCTGATTGTTTCCCAAGATTGAAACTGGTTACCAGTTCCACTATGTATACCAGGCTGTAACATAATTAAGTTTTAGTAATTGGGATAGATTCGATAGAAGAAACATCAATTGGATCATGTGATTTAAATGTTCAGCATTGCGGACTAACAATAGAGGTCCTTCAAAACTATGATTGTGTAGTGTGATTTTTATGACCATTGAGAGAATTTGTGCGATTGAAGTTTTTTCTTCTATTGGGTTCAAACTTCAAACCATTTGTCAAGTATGCTGTATATCTGATAAATTTGTATTTTTGATGGATTATCAGCTCTGAGGCAATTGAAAGTTCCCTTGTCGGACATCTTGTAAGGCACAGAGGACCTGTAAGTTTTCCTTTTCTTTTATGAGGCCTGCAGTTTGTAATTGCTCTGTCTTTCCTGAATCTGTTTTGTTTGCTTGTTATGTTATATTTTACCATTGAGCCATTGACATTTAAATTTTAGGTTCGAGGTCTGGAATTTAATGCCATTGCCCCTAACCTTCTTGCATCTGGGGCTGATGATGGTGAAATTTGTATATGGGATTTGGCCAATCCCGCAGAGCCTACTCATTATCCACCTCTCAAGGTCAATACCTATCCTCTGATTGTTTGTATTTTTCTTTCTTGTCCGTGGAATGCTTCCTACCCTGATTTGAAACTGATAAATTTCTTCTGTAGTGTGTGTGTGTGTGTGTGTGTGTGTGTGTGTTTTATAGTTTAGCAAAAAAACTTCAAGGATGCGTAACATGGTGTATATCATCTTTATGCAGGGTAGTGGTCCAGCTACCCAGGGTGAAATTTCATTCCTATCATGGAATAGCAAAGTCCAACATATATTGGCATCAACTTCATACAATGGGACTACTGGTGAGGAAGGGATTATTTTGAACTTTGTTATTTTGTTTTCAACTTTTTTATTATTTGAAATAGAAATACTATATTCAAATATTGTTTTTATTTTTTCAGTGGTCTGGGACCTAAAGAAGCAAAAGCCAGTGATAAGGTAACTTGCTTGTCATATCTAGCCTGTACTTCTAAAGCAGTCTGGCATTATAATCTGGTTTGACTTGGTGTGTCATATGTGAACTGACAGCTTTTCAGATTCAGTTCGAAGGCGGTGCTCAGTTTTGCAGTGGAATCCTGATATTGCCACTCAGCTCGTTGTTGCATCAGATGAAGATGGTTCACCTTCTATTAGGGTATAGACTTTCCAGATGAAATTATCTTTATTATTTTGGTGATAATTTGTGTTTACTTCTTGAACATATTTATGCAGCTTTGGGATATGAGGAATATAATGACACCAATAAAGGAGTTTGTGGGACATAGTAAAGGTAAGAATTGCTGTTGGAGAGTTTACCTTGTTGTTTCCCCTTTTTTTTTCCCCTCAAAAAAAGAAAACTTGTATACGGTCTGAATATTCCTCTGGATTCTGTTATATTAGATGTTCCCATCAAATACAGCTGTCTCTTTCTGTTGCATAGTTTCAATTTTATCCACTATAAGATTACGAGGGAAACAAATGAGTGGGAGTTGTAA
The DNA here is from genome assembly GCA_026873985.1 of Saraca asoca. Lineage (NCBI taxonomy): Eukaryota > Viridiplantae > Streptophyta > Magnoliopsida > Fabales > Fabaceae > Saraca > Saraca asoca. Next base: position 4,799 of record JANHAO010013450.1, read on the forward strand.
GCCGTTAAACAGGCTTTCCTATATAACTAGTGTTTGTTGATGATTGTACTGCATCTCCTAGTATGATTTTAACCTATTTGCGCCTGAATGCTTTAGAAAATGTATCACTTTTGTGTTCAATGGAGTGCATCACTCTATAAATATGCTGTTTAGGACATGTTGATTAAACAGTAATACTTTTGATTGACTTGGAAACATATGTTTAACATTGAAAAGCTGGATGTGTAGGGTTGAAGTGCTTTCTTTAAAGTAAGCTGTTTAATTTTGATTAGAACTAATGCATGAAATAATTATTTTATAGGATGATGACCAATTTAAATCATTAATCTAGCTTGAGTCGTCTCAAAAATAGGAGGGTGAGAGTATCTTACCCCATACTTTGTTAATCTATTAGTTTCTATGCCCATCATGGGCCAATTCAACCAAAAAGCAAGGTACTGTTGGATAATTACCCAAACCATGGTGTCAAACATGATGTTAGTGATCCTTTCTTTGGACAATTCTTTATGAATCTTTAAGGTTTGTTACTGGAAAGTTGACTGTGTATATATCACTTTGTATTAGGCAGGTGATGTTATGTACTGAGTTTATTACTAGAAATTACTGATGTTTCCCTCTCCCCCATTGTTAAGCTTTCTGGCTCCTACTTTTTGGGCAAATGTCATGTGTAAGACATTTCCCAGTTAGGAATTATTGGTTTGATGTTATGTCTTGTATGCTTTCTATAAGCTTTTATTATGAAACTTTGCACTTTGTAGTTGACATACTAATGTTCCCTGGGTCTCCCACATCAGGTGTAATTTCAATGTCATGGTGTCCCATTGATAGCTCTTATTTGCTTACCTGTGGCAAAGATAATCGCACTATATGCTGGGACACAATTTCTGGAGAGGTTGTGTTTGCCTTCCATTTTCTCCTCCCCGAATCTTGTTTTACTAGTTTTGTGGTTACCATCTAATTTTAATTTGATTCTTGGAAATGCCATTGAGTATTGACTGCATCTTTATATTTCAATGCAGATTGTATGTGAACTGCCAGCTGGAAGTAACTGGAACTTTGATGTGCAATGGTATCCTAAGATACCTGGAGTCATATCAGCATCTTCATTTGATGGGAAAATTGGCATCTACAATATTGATGTACATACCTGTGCTTCTGTTGGTCTTTGTAGACTAGTTTTGCTTAATGACTTGTCAATCCTATATATTCAAAATTTTAAGTTTCTCCATGAACAAGTCAACATTTTCTTATTATCAACTATTGACTTTAATGGGACTTTCCGGCTAAAATGTGATCATCAAAGATATTATTTTTGACATGATGATACTGTAATGCAGCTTCTATAACAGATTAGCATGAATTTATTTGTATTATTTATGAAAACCCAGAATAGTAAGTTAAGGGACAAAAGTTCTGTTCTCAAAGCTTTTATTTGTCATTGTATCTTAGGTATAACCTTCATATTCTCTTTTCAGATTGTCTTTAGTATTTTTTTAATGGCCTCGTTTTTAGTGTTTTATCTGTATTTTTCATGCAGGGTTGCAGTCGGTATGGTGTTGGGGAAAATGATTATGGTGCAGGTGACACATTCATTTCTAATCTCTATGTTCATGGAATTGACTAGTTGCTTTGGTCTGTGTGACTTTCCTTCATAAACATTGTGTGCCTCATGAAACTTTTGCCTTGGAAGGAAGAGAGGATTGGGGGGGGGGGGGGCATAATCTCATTCTGGTTTTTTATTCTATTTGGTGTGAGATAATGTGTTATGGCATCTCTTAATGTGGTGTGTCAACTCTGTTCAGCACCTCTGAGAGCTCCAAAATGGTATAAACGTCCTGCTGGTGTTTCTTTTGGTTTTGGAGGCAAGCTTGTATCATTTCATCCCAAGTCATCGGCTGCAAGTTCTCCAGCTGGGGCTTCAGAGGTAAAGATTATATTACTTGATGTTCCTATGTTTACTATGCTAAGTCCTAAGTTGTATGGCTTCAATTGATCTTGCTTTATCTGTGATTTTCCAGGTTTACGTGCATAACTTAGTCACTGAAGACAGTCTAGTGAATCGTTCATCTGAATTTGAAGCTGCAATACAAAATGGGGAAAGGTCTTCTTTGAGGGTTCTATGTGATAAAAAATATCAGGAATCAGAGTATGTTCCCTGCTTGAAAAGAAACACTGCCCTGTGATTTTCCTTGTGTTGCTTCCATTCACTTTGTGATTCTAGCATCTGTTGATTTCTTTTATAATTGTGACAGATCGGAGGATGAAAAGGAAACATGGGGATTTTTGAAGGTGATGTTTGAAGATGATGGGACAGCACGGACTAAGCTACTTGCACACCTTGGTTTTAGTGTACCTAGTGAAGCAAAAGACATTGTTCAAGATGATCTTACCCAAGAAGTAAATGCCCTTGGGCTTGAGGACAGAGCTGTTGGTAAAGTTGGACATGGAGCTGTTAATGAATCAACTGCTTTTCCTTCTGATAATGGGGAGGATTTCTTCAACAATCTTCCTAGTCCCAAAGCTGACACACCTGTATCTACTTCTGGTGATAAGTTTGTTGTTGCGGATAATGCCAACGGTGCAGACAAAATCCAAGAAGACTTAGATATGGAGGATAGTAGTGACCCTTCATTTGATGACAGTGTTCAACGTGCATTAGTTCTTGGGGACTACAAGGCGGCAGTTGCTCAATGCATATCTGCAAAGAAGTGGGCTGATGCTTTAGTTATTGCTCATGTTGGTAATGCCTCATTGTGGGAAAGTACACGGGATCAATACCTCAAGATAAGCCGTTCACCATACTTAAAGGTAGCTGTTAATTGAATTAGACATTCTGTCAAATTTCATAAATGACATCAGTTCTATTATTTAACCCTCCAAATTTCCAATTTTTTAGATTGTTTAACTTTTGGCCCATTTCCACATGTAGATTGTCTCAGCGATGGTGAGCAATGATCTCTTGAGCCTTGTGAACACCAGGCCCCTAAAATTTTGGAAAGAAACCCTTGCTCTTCTTTGTAGTGTAAGTCTCTTTGATTTTATGCTAGCATAGCCTTTCTTGATATATGAAGTGTTGGTTGCATTTTAAGTGGCCCATTTTTTTGTTGACCAGTTTCAAATTGATCCAAAGACAATGTCAATAAAAACTCCAAATATTTTGCTGCGATCTTAGGCCCTGTTGTCCTTAATCTTACACTAGGTGTCTTTACTAAGTGTTTGTTATTTTCTTTTAAAGCATGATTATCTCTCCAATTACCTCATTCAGAAATCCTGTATGTATTCTGTTTTAGATTACATCTTTTGTCCATATTGTTATTATACTGATGCTTTTAATTATGATAATTCAAGATGAGGACACTCTTGATCTCTCCTCTACTAGTGTACCATCAGCGGAAGCTCTTGAGCTCGAATTATGTAGTGAAAACTAATAAATTTTGTTCAGGAAATAAGTTTTTGATCATGCATTGTTGTATATGAAGTAAACTGATGTTATTCTTGTTGTGACCCAATTGGCAGTTTGCACAGAGAGATGAATGGACAGTTCTTTGTGACACTCTTGCTTCAAAACTCATGATGGCTGGCAATACATTAGCTGCAACTCTTTGTTACATATGTGCTGGAAATATTGATAAAACGGTCGAAATTTGGTCAAGGAGTCTGCAGACTGAGCACGAAGGAAAATCATATGTTGACCTTCTTCAGGTAAGATGATACTCTTGTTCTAACTAAGCATATATAAAACTCATAGTTTTAGATATCACAACTCGAAAATTGACTAAAGTTTATATCATTAGGATTTGATGGAAAAGACTATTGTTCTTGCCTTAGCAACTGGGCAAAAGCGATTTAGTGCATCTTTGTGCAAGCTTGTTGAGAAATATGCTGAAATTTTAGCCAGTCAAGGACTATTGACTACGGCATTGGAGTATTTGAAACTTTTGGGTTCTGATGAGCTGTCACCTGAACTTACTATCTTAAAGGACCGAATTACTCTTTCTACAGAACCAGGTAAGGTTTTTGTGTGTACCGTTTTAATTGGTATGTTGATGATTGGAGTGATCTTTACCTTCCATTTTGCTTGAAGAATACTACTTTTTGAGTTTTGACTTGAAGCATTCTCATTTTCAATTATTATGAAGTGAATATACTTCCTGGTTTTAGTTATATGTTATGATTGGAAGTTTGTGTTATATTATGACATTGGCCTGCAGCTCTATGCCAATTACCCTATGGAAAAGACAATGTACTAGATAAATGGATTTTTCCCCACATTGCCACAGGGAGTATGCAGCTCTAGTTTTTGTTTTGTTCACTTTTGTTAATTTTTTATGCATTTTGGCTTTTAGGTTTATTATGTTAGCATTAAATTAATTTGTAAGGTGGCATTCATGTTATGTGGCCCTTCTAACTCTAGGGCTACTTCTGTCCGGAACATATGTCATATTTGGCCTTTTCAAATGGCTAAAATGTTGCTGAAATCCTGTTTGTCCTTAGTTTTCTATGTTTTCCATGATAAAAGATGGTAGTGAAATTTTTGTTACCAGATAATTGAAAATTTTCAATTGTCTATGTTGTGGTTTACATATGGTTAAGAGAACTATAGCGGTGGGGAAATATCAACAGCCTAAAATAATGGGTTGATTGATGTCCCTCTCCTTGGAACCGGCAGGGTTAAAGGTCACTGGTGCTTCTGTTGTTATTAATAGAGAAAATGTTAAGCCATTAGATAAGGTCATCTTACTCCATAATTGCTGGTTTGAAAATTTTAATGGACTTTTGATGGGAGGGATATGCTTGTGATCATAAATCATTTTGTTTTTCCATAAGAAAACTCCAATTGATCAATTGTTTGTAATATTGATCGGTGTGTGCTGGAGCACTCAATTTTTTTGAAAATAAACGCTTCTTGATTCGAAATATATCTTTGGAAGTTGTGTATACCAGCTTTCTGATGTTTCCTTTGTTGCTTCAGTATATTGAGATTTTGTTTGTACACCTCTAGCTCTATTTATGGTTTCCTTTTATAATTTTGGTTGCAGAAAAAGACTTGAAGACTTCTGCTTTTGATAATTCTCAATCACAAGGTGGATCCTTATATGGTGTTGATAATTCCAATTATAATAGAAATTATTATCAGGTATTTATTTTCCTTTTGTTCCTTTGATATTTTTGTCTTGGTGCAAATCATATTGTATTGCTTTGCAATTGGAAGTGATTTCTTTTACTCTTTCGCCTTAGGAACCAGTCTCAACACAATTGCAGCATGGTGGCATGGCAAGTCCATATGATGAGAACTATCAACAGCCATTTGATCCTTCATATGGAAGAGGATATACTAGTCCTGCCCCCTATCAGCCTGTTCAACAGCCCAATATATTTCTTCCACAACCGACTCAGGTTCCCCAGGTATTTTGAGTTATACCATTGAAAGAACAGTTGTGGCTTAGGTAAAAATCTGTGTAAGTTGCTCTAATAAACGTTGAAAAAATAGAAGAGGGATTAAGTTCTGCACATTTTGTAAGAGATACGATGCAAACTGTAAATCGAGGCACTATCTAATTAAATTATTGTGCTTGTGTTTGAGCGTTCCCTAGGTGAAGTTGGTTGCGATCAGCATGAAGTTTGATTGGGATGTTAACATTATATTTTAGATGGTACTACTTGTTTAATACTATTACGATATGGAATTCATTGTATTGATTTGTTAATGAAGGGGGGTTGATGTAAATTTATAAGTAAATGATGATATCTTGTTTTTCTTTTGGGTAATTTACATTTTAGGTAATCATTTTTGCTAGCAATTATTGGGCAAGATTTTTTGCCTTTTTCATATTTACATGATGAAATTTGTGACCTTGCTTAGATCTCTGAATATTGTATTCTGGACAAAATTGGGCAGTTTTAATTTGAATTATTTTTCTTATTGTAGCCAAACTTCACAGCTCCTCCTGTCACTCAGGCTCCTGTGAGACCTTTTGTTCCTACACCGTCTCCTGTGCTAAAAAATGTGGAGCAATATCAGCAGCCCACATTGGGTTCTCAGTTGTACCCTGTCAGTTGATCTTTTTTTGTTTCTAATTTATTGTTGTTAATTAATTAAAAAAAAAAGACAATTTATCAAGTATTTATGTGCTACTACACTGATGACAACCTTTCTGTATCTCAGGGATCTGCCCATCCACCTTACCAACCTGTACCTTCCTTGGGTATATCACCGAGCACTGTTCCATCACAAGTGGGTCTGGGTGCAGGTGCTGCCCCAAGACCGCCACAGGTTATGGCGCCAACACCAAATCCAAGAGGTTTCACACCAGTCCCTAATTCTGGCATTGGCCAAAGACCTGGGATGGCTCCAATGCAACCTCCCAGTCCTCAGGCTACACCTGTACAACCAGCTGCGATGCCTGCAGCCCCACCACCCACTGTGCAGACAGCTGATACTTCTAGAGTACCCGGTAAATTATTTTTAGGACTTCAAATTTTGTATTTCACTTGAATAATCTTAAGGCTTGTGGTCTTCTGTTTGGCTTTCATGATGTTTTCTGATATATTAGGGGACTTGGATCCCTTCATGTTCCTTTGCCTCCAATCTCAACTATCTATTTCATTAGAATTTCATCGATGCATCTTGTAATACAACTTAGAAACGAAACTTAATTTAATAATTAAAATTCATTATCATTGTCCCAAGTAGAAGAGTCCTGTTCTCTGAAGTATTCTTTATGAACCATTAGAATTAAGTACCAAGATTTCCTGAAGAACGCCAGAAAGAAAAACCTCCTGTGAATAGTGGTCTCTCTCTGCGGAGAGAACTATATCTGAAAGAAATTCCCTGCTCCATAGAATACTATGCAATGCATACATGCACAGAGAGAGAGAGAGAGATGCTCGCTTTTTAAGCAATACACTAGAGGGTAATTTAATGTAGTACCATTCCTTATGAGATGAGAAAAGCAAATGATGATGATGATAAAAACCCCAAAATGAAAAAGAAGGAACTCATGAAAATGGCATCTGGAGACCCAATTTCACGTAGCAGCTGTTAGAGAAAGCATAAGGATGAAGTATGGTCCACTTCAGGCTCTTTTCTGCACCACCAGTAACAACCTGACCTGACCCAGAGCGATATTGAGCGTAGTGTGGTACTGCCTTTGATAGTTTTTCCTTGAGTTGTTGAGGGATCACTCTTGCCAGAAGTTATCCTTTACTTTATCATTGATGGTAGTTGTAGGTTTGTTGTGTGAAAATGTACAATTAATCATAAAGTGTCTTAAAAATTCTATCATTGATGATGTGGATGTCGAGTCTGATATACATATTAAAGTGTTAGTTTAATGTATTGAACATGATTATAAACCTTTAAATTATTTGACTTTAGGGATTAGCAGATGTAAACTATGCTATAAATTCAAACTGTGAATGATTTTGTTAACAAATAATAATGTATAGTTGAATTTGACTATCTCAAGTCTATGATCCAAGAAAATTTTGCAGTATATGACGTTCTTGTATGACCCAAAGTCTGCATTGTACTGATTTTTCCTTTTGTTGATAAAGTCATTTGTGTCCAATGATAGCCTTATGACAATGATCCTCTAGTCTAAGTCTCTTTTTGATTTGACCATGTCTGCCAGTGCACCAAAAGCCTATTGTCACGACATTGACTAGGCTTTTTAACGAGACATCAGAAGCTTTGGGGGGTTCACGTGCAAATGCAGCTAGGAAGCGGGAGATAGAGGACAACTCAAAGAAACTTGGTGGGTTGTTTGTCAAACTGAACAGTGGAGACATCTCCAAAAATGCTTCTGATAAGCTTCTTCAGCTCTGTATGGCATTAGACAATGGTGATTTTGGTACTGCCCTGCAAATTCAGGTACAGTAATGATGTTAAAGTATTTACATGATTTCAATAATAACACCTATTAAATTTACATTATGGCTGTTTTTTATTTGTTGAAGGTACTTCTTACCACAACTGAGTGGGATGAATGTCAGTCCTGGTTAGGTTCACTAAAGCGGATGATCAAGACAAGACAGAGTGTGAGAGTAAGTTGAGAAGACACATCTTTTTGAGATACTTACCTCGGATTTTGGAAAAGTTTCAGGTGGTCAGCTTCTAGCCGTGCTGAGCCTTTCATCAATGTACACAAGGCTGCTTTCTCTAGATTGCAAGTGCAGGGTTTTTGTTCTATGGTCTTTGCAATTTCTTGCAGTGTCTGCTGCTTCACATCGAATGTTATTAAAAAGCTGTTGGTAAAGATAGATTTCAGGACTTGAGAAGTAAAATCTTAGCATGTTGTTTTTGTCCAACATTTGTAATATGGTAAACAGCCTCTTTGTTCTTGCCTCACTGAAATTCATAGATTGTTTTTTCCTTGACACCCCTGGTACCCTGGTGTTGTTGCAAGCTATTTACCGATGTCAGTTGTAGGTTGTTGGGTTATTGATTTGTATTACTATAGTCATATAATTATTGATTTGATCTCCAAAGAAGTGAATAATCTATACTGTTTAGATTGCCTGTCCTTCCTTTTTCTTTCGTTTTCTGTACCCGTTTGTGATTGCAGTATGATATGCATCTCTTTTTAATGGCGCATGTGGATGTAGAGTCAACACTTAAGGTTGAATTTGTTTGTCTGAGTTGAATATTGGTGGCATTTCTATTGCTGCTAAATTCATGTAAATGAAGGAGACACGGAAATTGCTGACAAAACTCAACCTAATTTAGGTCGAATCACCTCCTGGATATTTGGGGTGTTTCTTCGTATAATCATGGAAGAGCCGATATTTTCCTTTTGATTTTTTTTTTTTTAATCAAAAGGAATGGTCCCGTTCTAGTTTGAATGGTGAATTTTTCTTTTAATTGCAATAACAAATAAATTTCTGCCATTATCAAGAATGTCGGCAGTGGTACTGGCAATTTTAGTTTTCAAACTCAAATGGCTAGGGTAATGCTTTGGTACAACAAAATTGTATTGAGTTTTTTTGTTTGAATTTTTAACATAAAATTATGTTTTTATGCATAAGATTTTGTAATTTTCACAAAAAAAATTATAAAATTTTATCATATATATGTAATAAATATATAAGAAGTTGTAATTCCATTAATTGAAGTTGTATAAAAAATATTAAAAAAACTTCTACTTTTTATATAAAAGTTTCTGTTTTTGATAAAAATTATAAAGAAGATATGAAAATGATTTTCAAAAGTTTTAAGAGTGCATATACTTTTTATAAAAATTATAAATGTGCTATTTTGTCACAGTTGAAATTTGTCCAACTAGTCAGACATTGGGTGCAGATCTCAAGATTGCTACATGGATTTCCACTGGAAGATCCTGAAAAGGTGATTCAGTTCACCTAAAGATGCCATTCAGGTACAGACAGAAAAGAAGTGGCTCTTGATGGATTCTGAGCCTTTTTGACATTTTCCTTGGCTTTGGCAGAACCAAGTTTCCATTCTATGATGACCCTCTTCCCCTGACAAAAAAGGTCACTAATTCCATGAGAGCCAGTTTTTCAATTTTTCAAAAAGGTCAAAAACAATGAAAAAGCTTAATAATTTGGGGGCCCTAATTCATGGAAAGAAAAAACTTCTCAAATTATAAGCCCTTACTAATTTCTGCATGAATAGTCTTGTACTTGGTGCATGTTTGAAGTCACACTAATAAGCTTCTCAATTAATTTTATCATCAATAGTTAACTTTATCCCTTTAAATAATATGCTTAGTTAGTTCTAGAGCATTTTAAAATCACGATAGGATAATAAGATATAAGTAATAGTTTATAATTTTACTTTAAGTATTTTTGTAATGGAAGCCAATTAATATATATATATATATATAACATTTGGATTTAAATTGAGAATATAAAAAAGAGAAAGTCTTTAAGATGACATCAAAAGTTATTGTACCAATAACGGTGCCAACTAATATTATCATAATTTTATTGAGATAATTAAAATGAATTAATTCATAATAATTTTTTTTCATAATTCAAACAATAAATTAATTATGTTTAAAATTAATGTTCTTGCAGCTAATGCAAAACAAATCCTTATATTTGTGAGGCTCACCCAGCTGTAGGTTAGTTAATTAGTCACATAATTCAAGTTGTGTTGCAATACACTATTTCTCACAATTATGAGATTTCTACGAGTCTTACAAGTATGATAATAGCATTATTCTTTATTACTACACATAATTCTGTGGTCAATTTATGAGAGTGATTTAGAAAATTATATTAAAATCGATCTTACGTCAACCATTCATGATATTCCATTCTCTATTTCAATCTTATAAGAAAACTATAGCACATGAAGCTTCAAAAATTCAAAAGAGAGCTACATTAATAGTGAAGAAATCTGTGAGTTGTAAAGCCTTGATCCATGGGAAGGAATATAGATTTCCTTTCTTGCTGCAAACAGCTAAACAGTAAAAGACACTTTATCTTTTATAGTTTTTGGGGTTTCAAACAGTATAATGCTTTGGACAGCATCTTCCTGTTTGTCTTGATATGAATTGGATACCATTTTGTCTGAACTAAAAGAAGATTTTGGCTGCAACAATGGATCTTACGAAGTAGGGTTTAACTTTGGTGTCTGTGTAGTCATTTTCTTGGACAATGAAAGTAGATTTCCAGGAATATAAAAATGTCCTTTTGATTCCATTGAACTAGACCATTCAGAAAATAGATGGACTGCACTGCAGTTTTGAAGCATTCTTCAACATTCAGATAAGGATAGCTGTTTTCTGTCTTTTGAAAAAGTTGCATTTTTTTTTACTTAAAAAATGAATAGAGCATTAGAGATATGGCTTGTTTGAAAAGAGTTGCATTTAAATTTGAAAGGAAGATAAGTGGCAATGTTAGAGGATCACTGGGGGTAGTTAAATGGAATCTATATATTGTCTACTTGTTGCTTCTACGATAAATGCCAAAGACACGCATGTATGATTATCACAATTTCCTCACATTCTTTTTTGTTTAATTAAAAGCATAAAAAGGCATTGGTTTACTTTTAAACACTCGTTTAGCACCTCTCTCACTCTTATAAATTTTTTTTTTCTAAAAATTTGTAGTTACATTTCATATATATATATATATATATATATATATATAGAGAGAGAGAGAGAGAGAGAGAGAGAGAGAGAGAGAGAGAGAGAGAGAGA
>JANHAO010013451.1:0-15838 GCA_026873985.1 Saraca asoca
CAATCCATTTAACACGAGCACAAAGCAAAAGTAAATTTAATGCTTTTAGTTAGTTATTTAAAATTAAAATGTGAATAAAGTTATATACCCTGAAATTTAATTTGTTTTAATTAAATTTCTCCCACAAAATCTTTAAATTGTTTTTAAATTATATGGGCAGGTACTAGAACTACTACAGAAGTACGATGCATGGGCTAAAAGTCTAGGTAATCATGGAATTACGGAGCCTCCCGCAGATAATCAGGCGGACCAACACCCAATTGATATATCCTCAAAACCTGAAACTGATAATACGCAAGAATCCAAAAAAGAAGGCAAAAAAAGAAAATCAAGCAAGTATGAAAGGGATAATTTAGTGCTAGTAGCTGCAGTTTTGATCGCTACAGTGACATATCAAGCTCTAGTCACGCCTCCACCAAGCATTTGGAAGGAAGACGTAAACCATAAGGCCACATGCACATTCAAGAGATCCTTTAACTATACTCTCCAAAACTTAAAGGAAGGTTGTCCAGCTTTCATGTCTTACACTTTCATGATATTGAACACGGCGGGTTTCCTCTCCTCTGTATTTCTCATATGGCGGGTAACGTTGTCGCACGACGACTTTACATTTCAAATACTCGCTGCCTCCATTTTGTTACTGGTAACAAATCACGAATTGCTGACGTTGGGCCTAGCACCTGATGCCACATCCCTAGTCGTTGCATTACTTGTTCCCTGGGGAATCGTCTTCTTGTCTTTTTTGACTGCTGTTTTGATGAGAAAATTTATAAAATCAGCCTTAAAATTGCTGAAAAGCAATCCGAAGACGAAGAACCCGATGGATGCAATACGAGCAGCCTTGATGGTGGCAGATTGATGTCGGACTGTTAGAACTAAAACCAAAAGAATAAAAAAAAGAATTCTAGAGAAGAATATGAGAGAGAAATTATTTGATCACAACTTTAACTCACAAGCTTTCTAGTTTATTCTTCTTTCTCAGTCATTTGATTGTATTACAAAACCTGAAACAAATTATATTTCTAGGCAAAACTCACTTAATAAGATAAGGAAAATTTTTTTTTAACTTTATCCTAATAAAATAACATTATCTTCACTAAAAATAAAGGCTTAAAGTTTATCCTTACAAATCAATCTTATTTTCACTAAGATTTATCTACTGCATTTTAAAAATAAAGATTTTTGGTTTATCTCAAACTCTAGCCTTATTTTATTACAATTGAGGCTTCAATTTTCACAATTTAAGGCTTTGGCCTTTATACTTTTCAAAAAAAAAAAATCTAATTTAGATTTTTTTCAATAGCTTCCCTTAAATTTGATTTTAAAATAACATCAATTATTATCCTCAATTTCTTGAATGCATCTACCTCTAGTGGTTTTGTTAGAATGTTTGCAACTTGGTCTGCAAACTTACAAAATTCTAACTCAATTTCACCATTTTTTACTAAGTCTTGAATATAATGATACTTGATGCCAATATGTTTACTTCTCTCATGCAAAATTGGATTTTTGGCCAATGCAATAGTCAACTTATTATCACACATGATTTTTGTAGGACTTGCCTAATCATGAATTAATTCACCGAGCATCCTACGAAGTCAAACTACTTGACATGTTGCAGAAGTTGTGGCCATATATTTTGCTTCTATTGTGGAAAGTGCAACGACTTTTTGTTTCTTTGAGGACTATGAAAAATATCCCTGTCCAAGAAAGAAAGTATGCTCAAAAGTACTTTTCTTAGTTTCTACATCATCTGCCTAATCACTATCTGTGTATCCTACAAAATCGAAATCGTTAGTGTAAGAGTAAAAAATCTCATTATGATGGGTACCACTGACATATTGTAAAATTCATTTTGCTTCTTGCAAATGTGATTGGCGAGATTTTTCCATGAATCAACTAATAATCCCCACACCATAGGCAATATCTAATCTGGTGCAAGTCAGATATCTCAAACTACCAACTAGACTTTTGAAATATATGAGATTTATTAGTTCTCTATTTTTTTCCTTCTTCAACTCTAATTGTTCTATAACTGATATTTGGATAGACTTGAGCGACTCTATTTTTAAACACTTCAAAATATCCTTGGCATATTTTTGTTGGGAAATAAAAATGCCATCATTAGTCTGCTATACTTCAATGCCTAAAAAATAGGACATCAATCCCATGTCTATTATCTCAAAATGGCTAGTCATGGCCTCCCTGAATTCATCAAACATCTCTTTATAATTTCCTATAAATATCAAGTCATCAACAAAAATACAAACAATAATGAGATCACCATTTGGTTTTGATGTAATATATAGGATATGCTCATAAGGACATTTTTGGAAATCTTGTTGCAGTAGTATGCATCAATCTGGCTATACTAAGCATGAGGTGCTTGTTTCAACCCATACAATGCCTTCTTCAATTTGTAAACTTGTTTCTCATGTCCTTTCTTCATATAACTAGGTGATTGCTCACTATAGACCTCCTCATGAAGGAAGCCATTCCACAATGCTAATTTCACATCCATCTGGTGAATTTTCCATTAGTTTTTGGTTGCAAATACTACAATCATCCAAATAGAATCCATTAAGGTAGCTAGTGCAAATACTTCAAAGTAGTCAATTCTAGGGTTCTGTTTATAACCTTTAATAGCCAGTCTTGCCTTTAAGTGATCCACTTGATCATCGGGCTTGTACTTTGTTTTGTACAATCATTTGACTCTAATAGGCTTCTTCCCAGGTGGTAAAGTAATTAGCTCCCATGTGTCCTTTTTCTCTATTGAATGAATCTCATCATGCATTGCTTGAATCCATGATTCATCAATTATTGCATCTTATGGGAAACTAGGTCACAATATGCAAATAGGCAGAAGTTCACAATAGTTTCATCAATATCTTCATGATCATTATCATATGTAAGTATATATTCTTGCAAAAAAAAAGCTAGCATCACTTCTATTTGTTAAGGACACTTTGATATATTTGGAACTACTATTCGTGGAGAAAAGTTTCTAGGGAATGAACTGTCAGATGAAAATCTATTCATTTCCATTGACTTTGGTTCATCTTCAATGATAATGCCTTGTTGTTGTTTATCTCTTTATTTCCATGCCTATGCTTCATCTTTAATGAACTAGACATCTCTACTCACTATCGCTTCTTTTATTATAGGATTGTATAATTTGCAATCTTTGGTCATTTCACAATAGCTAATGAAAATGCACTTTTGACTTTTGTCATCAAATTCCTTTTTTTGCTAATCTAGAATATGTGGATATGCAATGCACCCAAATACGCGCAAGAAAAAGACTTCGAGCTTGTTACCACTCCAGGCTTCTTCTGGGATTCTTCCAAGAACACTCTTTATGGGATACCTATTTAATAAAAATATAGCACAAGCAATAACTTCCGCCCAAAAAGGCTTTGGCCGAGTTTTGGCTTTTAATGAGCTTCAGTGCATTTCAAAAATTATTCTATTTTTTCTTTTGACTATGCCATTCTGCTGAGGTGTATAATTGGTTGTCAACTAACATTGGATCCCTTCGCTTTTGCAAAAATTTGAAAATTCATTTGAAGTAAACTCCCCTCATCTATCAAATTTCAAGGTTTTTACATAACAAACACTTTGTTTTTGTACAAAAGTCTTAATTTCTTTAAATTTCTCAAACGCCTCTAATTTTTCATTAAGAAAATATACCCAAGTCTTTTTTGTAAAATCATTCACAAAGATTAAAATGTACTTTTTGTGTCCAAGTGATTCTACCTCTACTGAGCCGCAGATGTCTGTGTGCACTAAGTCCAAAGGTTGCCTGGCCCTTCTAGCTTTTCCATCTAGAAAAGAGTCTCTGTGTTATTTCCTAAGAATACATCCTACACACTTTCAATTAGGAGCTTTAATTACCAGTAAGCCTATTACCATCTTTTTTTAAGCCAATAGTTTCAATCCATGAAAGTTCAAATGACCATATCGAATATGTCACAACCACTCATGTTTCAAAATTGTTAAAAAATTCACCAATGTTCCTATTTGCAAGGTGAAAGGAAACACACGATTTTTTGTGATATGCACTATTGTAATTATTTTTCCATTTTTGCCTTTGATTATGCAAACTCCATTTGGCATATTACTTTTGTGTCCTTTTTCAAAAAGCTTGTCAATACTCAATAAGTTCCAACAAAGATCTGGCACAAAATAAACATCAACGATAATAACATTTGTGCCATCTTTGGAATTAATGTTGATGTTACCTCTGCCCAAAATAGAAATTTTGAATTTATTCCTGAAATTTACTCCTCTATGTATAGATTCATCCAGATATGAGAAAAACTCCTTTCTTCCACACATATGATTACTGTACCCAATATTATGATACCATTAATCTGTATACTTCATATCTGGCTCTTTTGATTTGCATGCAAGCACTAGGTTCTCTTCCACATTTGTGGTATTAGCATGCTTCATAGACTCATTCGGCATCTTAGTATAGCACTCATTTCGATAATGTCTATATTTTTTGTATCTAAAACATTGAACATTAGATTTTTTACTTGATTTATTGTGACCTCCTCGATGTTTTTGAAAATTGCTATAATTTGATTTTTCTTTGCTAGTGGAATTAGAATATCCATCTCATGCTCATCCTTGTCCATCGTGACCTCAATCACCTTGGTGGCTCTCGTGATTTTGGTAATTCATCATGCTTTGCAAAGCTTGCTCAGGACTTGATCTTATGGCTTCTTGATTCATCTGTTGCTCGTTTGAATATAACGAACCCATCAATCTCTCTATTGACATAGTTGATGCATCTTGTGATTCTCCAATTGTTGAAACAACATAATCAAACTTTGTAGTTAAAGACTGAAGGATTTTTCTACAACTCTGGCATCTAGTGTTTCTTCATCAATGACTCTCAATTGGTTGACTAAGAACTAAACTCAATCAAAGTAAGATGAAATTGATTTTGAATCATTCATGCATAATGACTTAAAATCGCCTCGTAGTGTTTATACTTGTAGTCATCTAATACAATCATCACCTTTGTAGGTTGTTTGCAGAATATACCATGCCCCTTTAGTTGTATTCATATATGATATTTTTCCAAATATTGGTTCCTCCATGGCTTGAAAAATTGCAAAATATACCATGCCTCCATAATGCATTTTTATCCTTCTTTTGAGTCTCCCCCAGTGCATCTTTCTTATCTTTCTCAAGTGTATCAAACTTCTTTTGGTCTTGTATTTCAGTATAGCTAGTCTCCACCAAATTTCACAAATTCTGGGATTTGAAGAATACTCTCAACTAGACACTTTAGTTGTCAAAGTTTTTGCCATTTAATTTAGAAAGCTACGGCTAGATTGAATTTGATGCCATATCACAATGGAGCTTTGATACCAAATGTTGGAACTAAAAATCAAAAGAATAAAAAGAAGAATTTCAAACAAGAATATGAGAGAAGAGAAATTTTTTAATCATGACTTTAACTCAATATACAAAGAAGCACTCTATATAAACGTACAAGCTTACTAGCATATTTCTCTTTCTCAATCTTTTAATTGCATTACAAAACATGAAATAAACTATATATATAAACAAAAGTAACTTAATAAGATAAGGAAAAAAAATCTACATCTTTATCCTAATAAATCAACATTATCTTCATTAGAAATAAAAGCTTAAAGTTTATCCCAACAAATCAACCTTATTTTCACTAAGATTTATCTATTGCATTCCAAATAAGCTTATCTCAAACCTTAGCCTTATCTTGTTATAGTTAAGGCTTCACTTTCTATAATTTAAGGCTTTGGCCTTCATTTTATTTTTTCAAAATCTAATTTAAATTACTTTCAATAGGGACTAGCTTTGTAATGCAACATCTCCTACGGTTGTTAAAGCTATTAGAATTTCTAACATCCACATATATTCAACGTTGCTCAATTTTTTTATGAAGAAAAGAGACTCATTGTTGAGTTTATTTCCATTCCTGAGTTCATACAAAAATGACACTAAGTTTAGTTTAAAAAAAGAGAAGAATTAAAAAAATTTAAGTAAACACCACATACAATCAGAAACACAAGCTATATTTTATGGAGGGTGTTACTTGGACCTGAACAATCAAAACAATAGGACATTAATATTTGAAAAATCAATTTGTAGTCCTAAAAGAAAAAAGTCACTAGTATTACTAATAAAGCATAAAGCATGAGAGGAAATTGCATAAAAAAACCTTGATTCAAATATCATGTATAGAGTACTTGTTGACATAAAAATTTGGTTAACCCAAGTCAAAAACCCCAAACTACATAAAAGAGAGAGAGATAGACAGAGAGAGAGAAAGAGAGAAAGGAAGAATAGGGAGACACTAGGAGTTTTTAACATGGTTCGGTCAAGTGCAATGCTTACTTCCACAGTTATTTTATTTCTCAATCTTTTTTGCTGAGTATTTGTTATTTCTTGTTTGTGTGTCTTTACAATGATTTCAACCCCATTTTGTAGTAGTCGGGGTGTTACAATGTAATTCTATAACGAAAATGAATCATTAATTAGTTACATAATAATCAATTATAGATTTCTATTAAATAGGCAATTGAATGGATTTCTTTAAATTGATGGCTGGGAAAGCATGCTTTGAGCTGTGATCTAGACCTCATCCTTAATGACCTAAGGTTTCAACTTTAACTCTTATTGACCAGCGCTTTGAGCTCACATTTGGTGACCTAATGCCTTACACTAAGAACCTTAATCCTGGTTAAGTTTGGCCCTTATCAGTCGGACATGTCCATTAAACTTTTACCAGCCCATTTATATGCTTCCAAAAATACTTGAAACATTAGCCTTCCCAACTCTTAGTGTGATTTATGGACTGGGAGTTAGAGTTTGTTGATAAAAGCTAGCAATTGTGATCTGCAATGCTGTTGTTTAGACTTTTGTCCCATCATTTCATCTGTGCCAACCCATATCATCATTATCACATTTAATGCATACATTTTCCTATAGCCATCAACATGGTAGCCTTGCTATTCGGTGAACCATTAGATCGAGGGTAGTAGATCAATCTCTAGATCTAATAGTAAGGCTACTCAAGCTATATAAGGTGAGAAAAAACCCTTTTTCCCTCTCATTTGTTACATTTGACAATCGACTTCTGCTTCTTACTTGCCTTTTAAGCTCACAAAAAGTCACTATCATTCTTCATTTTTTCTACTTCACCAAGCTTACGATAGCAATCTTTGGATTTGAGTTTCTAAAGACCAATCTTCTTGTCAATCATTTTTTAGAACTCATTTTGTTCTATCGATACAGTAAGTTTTCCAAACACATCTCTAAGCTTTTGCTTTTCATGAATGCCTTACTCTGTGGATTTCTGATATCTTGTCACTTGGTTCAATGGTGTGTATTTGTCAGTTGATAGGGAATTTTTCTAGTTGGTTCGTTCTATTATATGCTTATTTGTGCACCTTTTATTATTGGTATGTGATCTACTTGACAAGATGCCTGTAGTTTATGGTCTTAGATTGTTGAATTTAGATTTCTACCTATTTCTTAGGTTTAACAACCTGATGGGTTCATTAGTCAAGCCCCTCATGTTTTCAGTGGTTTAGGTCTTAGATGTGGTGATATGAGGCATGTATAATTAGCTACATAGGAAATTCCTGTGTAGTATATAGAAGCTTTAGCTTTTAGGTAGGTCTGCTTCTAGCAACTTGCCCATTCCTTCTTTTATGTAGATGTCAATAGCTCATAGATGTCATGGTCATTAGGTAAGGAGTGCTAACGATTTTGACTCTTTAACCCAAAGTGAAGAGATGGTGTGTTTCATAGATGAAGCGACCTCTAGGAGTCGCGAGGTCACTGAAAAGTTTGTTGCTCATCCTAACCCCCCTGAGGGCCAGTAGTCTTGAATAAATTAAAGCTTTGCCTTTCCAGCTCACACCAAACTCTTATTCCTAACTCACCTGCCTTACTCTCCTTTACCTTAGGAACCACCTGCCACTTCCTTTGGCAAGGGTTCTTTGCTATCCTTATAGCATTAAGGGCATAGGTGAACGAGATGGGATTTACTATCTTGTAACTTGGTAGATCGAGCACAAGAGAATATTGTCACAAGGTAATGCTAAGGGCAAGTCTAATGTGGGGAACTATAAAACCCACCGGTTTTACATTTCTTGCCCATATTTGTGTTATTTTCACAATGTTTTTTTTTTGTCCTTACTCCTAGTAAGAGAGTTGAGGATGTGTGAGTTTGCATGAATTCATGTATTTATTTCAATCTTGGTTTGACATTCTATTTCATTTTTGCAGATGGAGTTGGTAAAGAAAAACTGACATTAGTGGTTAAGGTGGCTGAAGTGCTGGGCCACTTTGCTACTGTGGATAATCTTAAAAATGACCTCAAAATTGGCAAGGATCTCTTGCATTCACACAAGCTTGCTCTGACCTTGAACGTTGAGCTTTTTGACATAACCACAGACCTCAGAGCTCATGGTAAGGCTCAACCTCCGCATGCCACCAACTCCTCGTTCCACCCAACCTGCTACCCCTATTGCTTCTAAAATGTCGTTAACTTCTGCTGTTGCTGTGGACCTTGCTACTACAAGTCAATCTTCTTCTTTGGCCATAGTAGTAGCAACCTTAAAGGTGTTGGTTCCCACCTTGTATCTTGACATCGTCAAGGCAGTTGAGGTCTTATCCCCATTCAAGCCCCTTGCTAAAAAGCAAAAAATGGATAAGGGGAAGAAAGTTGTTGCTGCTATAGAATAAGTGCGACCTGAGGTCAAGACCAAAGAGTGAACTAATGGCCTTAGCCTAAAGGCAGGGGAGTATTAGGACTTCCTTTGGGAGAATATAGACCCGATCCTCCAAACGCACACCAAGGCATTGGAGTCAGATATGTTCGATAAGGGCTTGATAGGCTATCTAACTCGTCATGCTTTGCTGGTAAGTTAAGTCCTTTCATTTCAATTTTCTTGCCTCTTTGTAAGCTAACTTAACCATTTGATTTCTCAGAGCACATTGGGGGCAATAAAGCTGAGGGGTGAGCTCCTAGCTAGGGAGGAGGGCAAGAAAAAGCTTGAGGGTAACTTAACTACCATGAAAATTGAGGCGTCGAAGTTAAGGGACAGAACATAGTTACTTATGGCTCAACTAAAAGACACCAAGGTCACTAAGAAGGAAGCCAAGGAAGCTTTGCCTCGTGAGGAGGAAAAACACGAAGCTACCACATCCAGGCTTACTTTAGATCTTATTAAGGTTGTTAATAAGAAGTCAAGGATGAAGGATGAGCTAGACGTGGTAATGAGATGAAGATGGTTGTCACGGCCAAATCAAATTAGAAATTTAGAAAATTGGATTGCACTACTCTACTTGTATCATAGAGCAACATTGGGTTGAGCCCAAAGATCATTTTAGAATGATGTTACCGATCAAATTAGGAATTAGAAATGGGGGGGGTTGGCAAAAATAATCTACAACTACACTAATAAAACAAAAACAAAAACATAGCAAACAACATGCAACTAGCCAAAGAAACTAACTAGCTTGAGATTAATGTATCCTTGATCACTTAAGGTTCATTCAATTGTTGGAAATCATAAGAAGAAGCCTTAGAATGATTAATGAATTTGTCCTAAGTAGTCAAAATTCAGCCAAGCAAACAACACATCAAAAGCTCAATGTATTGGCTAATTTTCCTATCCTCTTCTATAATTGATCATTAAGCAACAATTATATAGTCAACCAAACTAATTGAAACTAATCAATTTAGAAAACTCAATAAAAATAGTGAGGAAATAGGAAAGAAATGGCTAGCAATTGAATGGCGAATGAATGAACAAAACCTCAACATTAATCTTCAAGTATTGCAGCCCCTTGAACAATTTACAACTAGCCTTCCATGGTGCCAGAAAAAAATACAAAAAAGAGGGAGAGCAAAAGCTTGCTCTCTACCTCAAAAAACTCCCTAAAACTAAGCTAAAAACTGAACTAAAATCTTTTAGCCAAAATGGTTTCACCTGGGTAAAGGGAGAAAGTAGCATGCTTAGTGGGAGTAGGTAGAAAGCTGGCTGGATTGCTTCCTACCTCTGCTTTGTGTGTTTTGGCTCAATTGTAGACTACTTTCTCTACTTCTTCTGCTAGCTTATAGGTATCCAACTGTCTGAGTATGAATTGGATCAAGAGATTGTGAAATGGGCTCAAGATCCATGTCAATCGGGGCCAAGAAAGTCCAATTCTGCAGAGCCCATTTTTCTTAGCATTCTACCCTTCATTTGAAACTCCATTTCCATGCCCAATTTGCTGGATTCAAGTTTGGAAATATTCATAGGAAATGTGTACTTATGTGTTATATTCCATTTGGGGTTCGTTTGACCTCAATTAGACTTGTATAACTCCATTTACGATCAATTAAATGCACAGAGGTCAGGCTACCCGGGACAGAATTCTGGTAGCATTCTGGTGTCAGATTCAATTCCAAATTCAGATAACCAATCGTGTGATTCAGCCTTTGAGTTCTGCATGAAAGTTATATATTTATCTCTTATCTTTCCTACAATACAAGAATCACATCAATTGGACAAGTGTAGCTCAGGATATAGCCAGAACACAAAAACTACTCAAAATGGCCAATTATGCAGAATTTTGTAAAATGAATCCAATTGACACTAAATCACAAATACACCTTAACACAGCTAGAATGAAGAAATTTTGGATCTTAAAATGCTAAGTATGAGGATAATTAAATACATGAAATATTGTGTTATTATAGTGTAGCGAGCTGAGGCTATTGAGAAGGAGAATAAGTCAACTTGGAATGAGGTTGCTCTGGCAAAAGAAAAGATCACACAAGCTAGAGTGGAGACCCTTCTACTAGTCCCAAAAATGAAAGAAGATATGACTGTAGGCTTTTTGTGCACCTTGTGGAAGGATCACCCAAAGATGGACTTCTCCTTTTTTGGCGGGGATATTCATGAGGCAATTAAAGGCTTTGAGGAAGCCATGAAGGTAGCTTCTCCTAATAAGGGTGCACAGTCCACAGGTGGAGTTTCTCCTACTCAGGGCATAGTTTAAGGAGAGAGCAGCTTGCTGGTCATGAATATTACTGATGAGCAAATGATGGATAACTTGCTCACCCTATGTTAACCCTCTAGCCCACTAGAGCATAGCTTCTAAGGGCTAGACTACCTCTTAGGCCATGACTGTAGCAAGCTAATTTTGAGTTTAACTTTGAACTTTCATATGTAAATTCACCTTATTGAAGGAAATTTTTAATGAACTTTTTATAATGTTCCTACTTTACTCTTCTCTATTTCCATAGTTGAATGCTCAGTAGGTCACAAATGATACCTCAACTAGCAAATCATGGCTTAATGAGTGTTAGTTAAGTTGAATGCCTATTAGGTCACAAATAATAACACTTAGGTTAACATGAATATGCCTCAGCTAGCAAACCATGACTTAATTACATTGTCAAGATGAATGTCTAGTAGGTCGCATGAATGTGCCTCAGCTAGCAAGATTCGAGTGCCTAGTAGGTCACATGAATATGCCTCAACTAGCATGAGTCAAGTACCTAGTAGTTTGTATGAATACACCTCAGCTAGCACGACTTAAGTGCCCAATAGGTCACGGGAATGCACCTTAGCTAGCACGAGTTGAGTGCCCAATAGGTCGTATAAATACACCTCAACTAGCACGCCATGACTTTGTCAACACTGAGAATAGCTTGCTTCCTGTATAATAATTTGTTAAAAATTTATTCAAAAATTAGTATACATAAAAATTTAAGGTGTTTTTATTAGTTTCTAAATAACATTACAAGATTAGAAAGGCGAGCTTAAATTGTCGAAAATATGGGTGTAGATGTTCAGCATTCCAAACCCGTGGAACTTCAGTTCCATTCAAATTTGTTAAATGATAAGCTCCATTTACCACATCTTCCTTGATGATATATGGGCCATCCAATTTGGATCTAGTGTCTCATCATTGGCCTTACGAGCTCCAAGAAGAATGAGGTGCAATACGATATCACCACATTTTTAGTCTGAACTCGAAATTTCCTATATAATGCTTTGTTGAAATCTTATTCAATACTTAGTAAATAGAGACATGAAAATTTAAGGAAAAACTTAGGTTCTTTTATCAACTTCTAAATAACATTATAGAATTGTGAATATTGTTCTCATTTTCAATGTCAGCTCTTCCTCGGGATCTTACTAGGGCTGCTGAGGTCGCTATCGTGCAAGTCACATCACATAGTCTTTTAAGTGACCTCTCTTGATTGGATCCTCAATCTTGTCTTTAAGTGCCCAACAATCTGAAGTATTATGCCCAATTTCATCATGGTAGGCACAAAACTTGTCTTTGTTTCTTAGCTGATTAGGAGTTCTCATGGGATTGGGCTTTGCAAAGTCCTCCCTATCCTTCTTCATTGCAAATATCCTATATTGAGTGTTTCATAGGACATTGTAGCTATCATGGTGACCCTGACATTGAGGTGACTCATTCTTGACCTTCTTTACAAGTTAGTTATTAAAGCCATCCTTCTGACTCTCTTTGCCATTTCCACCGTTGCTTCTCTTTTTATTCTAGTTTGAGCTATTTGCTTTGTCCTTCTGATCAAACTTTTAAGGGCCAAAGGTCTCCTGCCACTTGATCCCTTTGGTAGCTGGTACAAAAAACTCGCCCAAGTCCCTCACTTGAGACTTGTATATGTTCTCATACAACTTTTCATCATTGCGGAGTCCTACTGAGATCGCTGTTAGGAAACTTTTATCTAAGGGATTCTTTTTGTTGCTAACTTCACACCTAAATGGAGTAATGTAGTCTTTTCGTGATTCATTTTTCCATTGAAAGACCATTATGAGGTGGCAAGATGGTGCGAGCTACCTTTCACAATGCTTTGTACTAGTTAATGAATCTCTTCTGGCACTCTTGCCAATTATTAATGCTGGGAGCTTTGAGATTCCTAAGCCATGTTTGAGGTATGTTTCCAAAAGTGGTTGGGAAGACATAGTAGTTGACTAAAGGATTGATCATCTAAAGATTCATTTGTACATTGAATGCATCCAGGTAGTATATAGGTCACTATCCTAATTGTATTCTAGGTTAGTGGGAATCTTGAATCTATAAAGGAGAGGCTCTGTTTTAATCCCCTTAATGAATGACATCCTCTGCTTATAATGATCTCAATAGTCCTATGACCAAGAGCACTCTTCTAATTGATGTACCTTCTGAAGTAGCTCTTCTACCATTTGGTTTTGTGCCTCATATCGACGGCTAAAAGACTGCTAGCTCCTTACATCCCCATGGTTGTAGGAGCGGCAATATGAGATTCTATGCTTGAGAGCACTCGTCTAATTGATGTACCCTCTAAAATAGCTCTTCTACCATCTGGTTCTGTATCTCATATCAACGGTTGAAAGACCGCTGGCTCCTTACATCCCCCTAGTTGTAGGAGTGGCAATCTGAGATTTTATGCCTTCTTTGCCCATGACCCAGTGAGTATTGATATGAAACATGTCTCTGACTGGTCTTGTTCGAGCCATCAACTTGACGTGAACCTCCACATCACTGATTGTCTTTATTATCATCCTCGTGAGCTTGGTGGGCCTTCAACCATGGCCATAAGTTAGAAGAGCAAACTGAATGAGTGAAGTTCTTCTCTGATTGGCCTTTCCTATTGAGCTTCTCCTTGTGGCTGCTAGTATGTTTTTCTCTATGCAGCACCCCCAACCTACTTTTGTATGCCCTAGGCTTGTGCTTAGGTCAACTCCCTAACCACTTCAGCTAACTCTCACACCGTGTTCTCAAGTGCTTCATGACACTGATGCCACACTTGCACTCCATCGGTCCCAAGAATAGTAGTAGGCAGGCAATGGGCCAATGGGGGCATGCCAACAGTAGCAACTGTGGTGAGGACAACAAAAATGTCTACTGTAGGAAGAACAGGGCCTGCTATTGGTAAAGCATCTCGCTGCTGTTCCATACAACCCTTAGGCTAGTCAACTGCAATGTTTGAACTTCTAGTGGTTCTCCCTCTAGCCATTGCAATAGGAGAGAAAATCAAGGAGGATGCAATTAAGGGCCCTTCTTCTAGCACCAAAATGTTGACGTGAAAATTTGGCCAACCTAAGTCTACAACCCCAAACTACAATTTGAATATAAAAGAGAGAGAGAGAGAGAGAGAGAGAGAGAGAGAGGAAGAGTAGGGAGACACTAGGAGTTTTTAACATGGTTTGGATGAGTGAAATACTTACATCTATGATTATTTTATTTCTCAATCTTTTTTTATGAGTATTTGTTGTTTCTTGTATGTGTCTTTACAATGATTTCAACCCCATTTTATAGTAGTCGGGGTGTTACAATTTAATTCCATAACAAAAATGAATCATCAATTGGTTACATAAGGTCAATAACAAATTTCTATTAAATTGGCAATTGAACAGATTTCTCTGAATTGATGGCTAGGAAAGCATGCTTCGAGCCACGGGCTAGACTTGGTCCTTGATGACCTAAGGTTTCTACTTTAACTCTTGCTGACCAGCACTTCAAGTTCACATTTGGCAACCTAGTGCCTTGTTCCAGCGACCTCAATCCTAGTTGAACTGAGCCCTTATCAACTAGGCTTGTTCATTGAACTTTTACCAACTCATTTATATAATTTCAAAAATACCCACAACAATACTAGTTACATCTCTGAATTGGAAGTTATTTTGTGCTATGACCTCTTTTTCTTGAATATAATAATATTCAAAAAGATATTTGTATTGATTTTTAAGTAAAAGAACTAAGTTAGATGAAAAATGAATAATTTTTCTTTTCCCACAAGGGAGTGGGGAAGGGGGAATGGATGGATCCTTTTCCCCTTAAATACCATCCCTTAAAGAGGATAATAAAGTTTGTCATAGAGTTCAAACCCTTTGAGTGATAGATGATGAATAATCATAGATGGATTTTTAGTTATGATTTTATAGATTAACATCTCATTTATTCATTTCACCTTTTAAATATTATAGATGTATTTGGATATATTTAAAATTAGATGAATCTGACAAATTTATGGATATTCATCAATTTTATCGCTCTTAGAAACAATATATTAAAACAAGTAGCTTCATAAGTACAGTAGAAAATTCCAGACTTTAAAACATAGTTTGACAGTTGAATTGTTTTCGTTTCACTCTAAATATGCTTTATTAGAACTTTTTAATATCCATGGACGCCCATCCATTGAAGTTTTATTTTACCAATACATATATATATAGCTACAGATTTTCATGTATAATATCCACTAAAAATTATCTTAGTTTAAACCTAACAGTTCCTCTTTGTTACTTGACGCCAATTGAATTAGATAAGTAAGATTGTGAAACGAATCCAATTTACATATTTTTGTTTTTGAACGTTTGTACTGAATTTGTCGTTTTCTTCGAAGAATCTTGATTCAAACTTTATCTATATATGCATTTGATTTTAATTAGCCCCAAAAATCTGTATGTGCAACGAGATTGGATTCATTCTAAGTCAAGTCTGTCAATCAAGGTCAAAAGACGTAATACAGATCACAATTCAAGGAAATGAGCTTCAGAAGATTGTTGACTACAATAGCTTGGAGACAGTATGACTGCATCTATCCACTTATCTTCTTGAGCTCTTTTCAAAATATTTTTTTATTAGTTTAAATAAAAGAAAAGAATCACAATCTTAACTTTGAATTTCAAAGATCCAAAAGCTATAAATATAAAAAAATTATTTTAAGAGAATAAGAAAAATCTAAAAATATAAACTAAGCAATTTAAAAGTCCAAGCACTTCTTAGCACAGACTCGAATGTTGAAGTCTTTGAAGGCTGA
>JANHAO010013452.1:0-15842 GCA_026873985.1 Saraca asoca
ACATAAATTGTTTTTCAACATCAAAATAAATTTAGGGCTAAGAGATTAACATTTTAGAATTAACAATCTCTTTAACAATCTCCTTCAGGCTAACATACTTCTTTTAAGTATTATTTACTGTGTTTACTGTTAGAAACTCTGCTATTTCACCATAATGGGTTATTGAAATTATTGAATAAAGGTATTATATGAAATGGATAATTACATTTTCAAAGGATTCCATGTATGAATTGATTGGAAATGGTTCTTCACCCTTTTTTATGCATATTGTTTTATGCAATATATTGGTATTAAGCTTCCTTGAAAAATAAAATTTGAATCCTTTGAAAATTCCTTTAAAAAAAAACCTCCAAGTGCACCTATGAATAAAATTGAATCTATTGGAGGAATAAGGGGAGAATATCTATTTGAAGAATAAGGTGAATGATGATGACTAATTTCTATTAGGCAAGGTTATCTTTAGGAATTAGCCATTGGATTCCAACTCTGTATAGAAATTTTGAATTTTATTGATATTCTATTATTTAAGAGATAAGAAAGATTTTAGTGTTTTCCTTTATTTTACATTATGATGAGAATTCTTTAAAATGTATGTTTTGCTTCTTATTTTACCTGTTTAAGAAAGCAATAAAGTGTGGGAATGTATTCTCATTTAGTTTTAATCCTTGTAGCACATTTTAACTTGATGATTGGTATATTTATTGAATTTGGCTTCCTTAATAAACTATAACTTCCAATTTGTAAGATGTTTTAAAAGAAGATATCTATATATAATTATATGTATGTTTTACTGCACTGGATGGGAACATGATTTGTAACAAACCATTATATCCTGGAGAATTATTCACTCATGAAGTTTTTAAGAAACCTACTCTTTTTTTTTTCAAAGCCTGAGGCCACTCCCAATACTTATCCCTATTTATCTAGACTTGAGTCTAGGTAGACTTCTTTTGCAGAGTACGGATACATATTGTTAGTAACATTTTAGTGGTTGGTAGGGTGGAGTCAACCCATGTAGATATATGTGATTGTTACATAGTAATTTGTGTAAATTGTGGTATTTGGGCTTAAGTCTCAACTATTATACTGGCCAAGTACCTAGGGTCTCAAAAATAGGGAGACTCTACCAGATTGTTGTAAAAATATAATATGTCAGTATTGTTTTGATTCATCACCTTGTCCTGCATACTTTTCATTTGTCTAGTCATTCTCCATATAGGAGGTGTATACCATTAAGAGTTTATTGCATAGTACCTATAAGTGACTTTCTACGCTAGTCTTGTGTCATGAATTAGGACAGAACAGAATAGTGGTTCTGCATGACCGCAAAATGCTCAATAGTTCCCCAGCTTGTTTTCCTTTTGCATCATCTAGCCTTTTTCTTAGCCTATCCAAGATGATCCTATTTGCCAGTTCAACTTGCCCATTTGATTGAGGGTGGTCAACAAATGTAAGCTTTTGCTTAATCCCCAACCTTTATTTAAAGATATATGAGATTCATGTTTTTATAATCAGTTATGAATATACCTTTGATGGAAATTTTGAAAGTTTCCACTAGCAAATTGCTTTCCATTGTCAGAGATTATTGTTATAGGAAGGCTATACTTGAAAGTTGTTGTTAGCAATTTCCCTATGCTAGAGTTTATATTTTTAGAAAATTACAACCGTAAATGGTGTTTTTCTAAATAAAATTTTGTATGTTATTTAAGGTTATGGTGCGAAGGGCTCCACCTCTATCCATTTAGTGAAGTAATCAACCACTATTACTATATACTTTAATTAATTGGGAGCAATTGGGAATGTTCTAGCAAGTCTACACCCGATTGGTCAAATGGTTAGGGTTTGAAGATAGATATAGGCTCTACTATAGGCTGTCTTTGAACCTTTGCGAATTTCTAGCACTTTTCACACCTTTGCACTAGCTCCAAGGCTTCTTTTTTGATTTTAGGCCAAAGGTACCTTGACTAAATAGCCTTCAACGCAATTGATGTTCCTACCATATGACTCCTACAAATACCTTCGTGAATTTTCCTTAGAATGTAATTTGCTTTGCTCGGCTAGAGGCATCTTAGTGATAGGAAGGAAAAACCCTTCTTATATAATTGCCCCCCTCCATGGAAAAAATGTGTTGCTCTTCGCTCAACCTTTTTAGCTTCTTTCTTATCTTTTGGCAGTCATCCTTCTTCTAGGAATTCCATGATTAGGGTGAACCATGATTCTTCCTATTTCACACACATTACTTTTTCTAAGAAAAAAGGGGACCATAATGTTTCCTAAATCACAATTTTATTGTTTACTACTACTTTGGTGTTGGCCAACTTGGCTTATGCATCTACATGATCATTTTCTCCTCTAGGGATTCTTACCAACTTAAAATGGAATCCTTTAAATAAGTTCTTTGTTATGTATGCATATCTTGCTAATGTCAACTTTTTTAACCTCATAGCTTCCCTTGACTTTGGCAATTACTAGTTGAGAATCAGTCTTGACTTTCAGTGGTTATGCTCCCACTTTTGTTGTTAACTTTAACCCAGCTATCAAGGCTTCATATTTGTCTAATTTTTTGTTGCTTTGAAGTCAAATTTTAGTGCGTATTGTAAGACTAAGTGTGTAGGTCCTTTTGAAATCACCACTGCCCCAATGCCTTTTTTGTTTGATGAATCGTCTATGTATATCATCCAAGTCTATTTTCCTAACTTGGCTTCTTCTATTTTTACCAATTCTACTACAAAGTTTGCTAATGCTTGGGCCTTTATTACCTTCTTTGTTTCATAAATGAGTCCAAACTTTGACAACTCTATTGCCAACGCTACTAGCTGACCTGCTAGATTGGGCTTTTGTAAAACTTGTCAGATCGGAGCATCCGTTCAA
Source organism: Saraca asoca (assembly GCA_026873985.1). Lineage (NCBI taxonomy): Eukaryota > Viridiplantae > Streptophyta > Magnoliopsida > Fabales > Fabaceae > Saraca > Saraca asoca. The sequence goes on from JANHAO010013452.1 coordinate 2,872, forward strand.
GCAACAATTTGGTGACTTGAAGGTAAGATTTTAACTTCCTAGATGATAATAGCAAGGCAAAGGCTAACTTCTCTACTTTCTAGTACTTTGTTTTAGCTTCATGGAGCACATGACTTGTGAAGTACATCAGTTTCTATTCTCCTTCAACTTCCTGGATGAGCATTGAGCTTATCACTTCTGTGGTTGCCACCAGGTATATGTATAGTGTTTTTCTTGGCTCCATAATTAGGTATTTTTTGAGCTCTTAGAATGCTTTTTCACAATCATTAGTCTATTCAAAACTTTTGACATTTTAAAGCAACTTAAAGAAAGAAGCACATTTATTAGTTGACCTAGACATAAAATGTGTAACACCCTGAGTCTTCTAAAATTAATTTTAGTAACAAAATGACTTTTCGAAAAAATCCAAAAAGGTGAATTTGGAAAATTTTGAAATTCTAAAACTATAAATTTGAGATACAAAGTGTCTAGAAATAGTATAAATAAATTATATGAATTTTAGGAATCCTTAAAAGATTAAATTTTCCACTTTGAATGCTTATAGAATAAAATTCATGTTTTTGGGATTTAATTTTTGGAAAACTTTAAAAAGTTCAAAACTAGGGAAACAGTTACCTAACAAATGCAAACTTATAGTCATTATGAAGGTAATTAATTTAACTATTTTGTGTTAAAATTTCATAGCCACTAGCAATCAGTGAGTATGTTAGATTTGGACTTGAAGTTAAGAAAAAGAAAAAGAAAAAGTTTTTAAAAAAATTTTAGTCAACTTGAAGCCAAAGGTAAACTTGACATAAAGTTTTCTATTTTGCCCTTGAAGGGCTGGCTACTTTTTCTTCTTTTAGCCTTTCCCCAGTTGCATTTTATGCAACACTCATTAACTTCCACTAGCAACTCTTTCTCTCTCTCACTCTACATCTCTCTCCCTCTCCAAGTAAGCATCTCAATCCTTCATGTTAATTTCTTATATTTTTATTGTTAATTCTTGTCTTCTTCCTCTTCAATTCAATACCAAAATCTTGTTGATTCATCAAGTAGAATCTGAGTTATGAACTTTTGAATCTAAAAATTACTATTCAATTTACTGTTCACTTTAAGAACCCTAATGTATTTTTGAAGTTTTTAGAGCTTAAATCTTTCATTTCTAGATTATTTTTATGAAATGAAACCATAATCTAATGGATATATTCAATTGATAAGAGAAAATTGTGAAAAATCCAAGCATCTAGCATGCTCTTCTTTCATGTTCTTGAAGAGTATTAAAGACCTTTGTTGGATTAGTTTTGATCTCTTATTTCCAACACTTAGGTGAGTGATTCTTACATTTCTTATGAATTACAATGTGATTAGTTGATTGTGATCCACTAAATGTTTGTGTAAGTTGAAAATAATGGGTATTTGTGATTGTATAGCAAAGTTTGAGTTGAATTGGACTTACCAAAATAAAGTGGTTTCATGTTAGGAAAAATTGGATTTTCTGCTTCTAAAACAAAGGTATATTGAATCTTTATGATTTGGTGGAAGCTGGATGGTGTTTCCCCAGTTTTGGCTACTATTCTTCTACAATTCTAGAGTTCCAGAGTCAAATCACCATATTTACACTAATCTTGTAATCATGCTTATAAAAATCAAGTTGCATTATGATTTTCGACTCAAATTGGAAATTTATCTAGTTTCTTATGATTTGAATTGAACTTCCTGCCTTATTTTTCAATTCCACTCATGATTCTAGTCGTGTTCATAATTTGGCTTCCTAAAAGTCTGCAATTTTAGACGAGTAGACTCACATTTTGCACTAAATCCTTGTGAGTCAAATCAAAACCTTATCATTTGAATCTCACGATTCTAATCATGATTCTACTCAAATTTCAATAGTGATCTTGCTTGTGCTGTAATCACTCCTCCAGATTTAGACACCCTAATTAGCTTCAAATCATTTCTTTCTTAGAAAATTCATATCCCCTTGACCTAACCTCATATAGATCTCATCTCAACTAATTCCTAATATGATTGTCAATAAGTTCTGAATGAGCAAATCATAAGCTAATGTCAATCAATTGACTAATTGTATATATATCTATATTGAGGCTATGGCAACAACCCTGATAGAACTAATGATAATGTGAAAAAGAATGTGTGATTGTGATTGTGATGAAATGTGAACTATATGACATAACTATTAAGAGATATAACATTGTTTGAAACCTTAAAATTTCCCCATGAAACATGGGATGATGAATGATAATAATGAGATGTTATTGATGTGATGAGATGGGATACATGAATCAAATCCAAGATCTTTGCATTCTGATGTAGAGTGAGGGATAGGGCAGAACCTAAAGGGATAAGGTTGGCAATTGTATAGTATAAGGCTGGTGATGAACATAATTTATACATAATTTAAATCCCATTATACTTGTTCTTTTGTCATTATTATGCACTTAATTGGACACTTGGGATTGGTTTTGTGGTTTGCTAAGTTTTTATGCTTAATTGAATTTATTCTATAAATTTACACTATTTCAAGATTTTAGGCATATCTAGAGTTCTAGATGTTGGTTTTCGGTGATTCTTATGTCTTTGGAAAGGTAAGAGGAAGAACTAAAAATTTCATGCAAAGCCTAAAGCCCAGTTTAGAAGTTTTGGAGGTCAAATAGAACCTAGAAGTTGGAGTAGAGTGCAATGTTGTGATGCCAACACAATGTTTTGATCATAAATGGAGCTTTAAAAGTCATTTTGCTATAAACTCAAGCCCATTGGTTAGCTAAGACCCAAGTTATGAAGAGTTGGAGACATCATTTTGACTTCATTAAGTGGCTATAAACTTAATTGATCAAATCTATTATGGGGTTGGACTGCTCAAAAAGTCTATATTGGTTTTTAGCCTATAACTTGAGCTAGAGATCAAATTTTAATGCAAGGTCAAGGCCATCTAGAAGCTAACTCATAGAGCTACATTTCATCTATTGATCATCACATCTAAAAGGCCCCCATCTATCCTAAAAATCGTAGCCTAACTCAGAGGTAGTTCACTGAATTTATAAATAGCTAGTTGAGCCTTTTGTGTAGGATCTTTTACATCATTTTTTTATTGTCTCTGAATTTTGGAGGAGAGGAGCTCTACTAGGGAAAGACTCCATCTATGTAATTAGGTTTATTCTTTCCCTTATTCTTTGTTTCTTATTGCACTCTTGGTATGTAGCTAAATTTTACTTTAATCCAAGGAAAATTCTACTCCTATTCTTGTATGATAGTGAGACTTGTTTTGATTGATCAATTATTACCAATTTGGTTCTTTTAGATCTCTATTCTTACTACATATAATTGCTATGAATGGCTTATTAAAAAGGCCAATTAATCAATTGTTCATAGTGGATTCATGCTAGCTAAATTTCTATAGACAAATCGAATTATTTATGGCTATTTAGTTGTGAAATAGGAATAGGATGTTCATGAGCTGCTAGGGGAATTCAATATTCCACAAGAATCAAGGGTAGTTAATTAGGTTGTTACTAGATAATTCAATTAACTAGGCTTAGTGATTTCAATGCTTAATGTTATTGATAAGTTGGGTGAAGTGCTAGGTTTCACTTGACTTAACAATAAATGTCAATTAATTGTTAAGCTTGGTTGATTATTTTAGGGTTAAATTGACAAGGTTTAATTAGGTGCCAAACTTGATTAATACTTTGGCTAAGTGTTCAAGTTAGGAATGAAACAAAAGTGTCAAGGATCAATCATTGGATTGGCAACAATAATCCCTTGGGTTAAGCTTTTGTCTATTAAGGCTTTCCTTAATTTGGATTCTATTTTTGATACATTTGAAGTATTTATTTCAAATTCTCATTAGTGATTAGCTATCCTATCCTCCCCTTGGGATCTTTTGGTTGAAATCACATTAAAGATATTCACCAATCTCTATGGATTTGACCTGACTCACCCTAGTTGCTAGCTTTGGGAGTTTAACATTATTTTTGCTGGTTTTGACAGCCATCAACTAGAAAGTAGTAACATGGAGAATTTTTTATTATTATTTATTTTACTTCTTAAATGAATTGTTATTTTAAGAAATATTGAATGAGATATATTGTGACTTGACAATGTGATGATTGATTATGACGACTTGTGGCCATAAGAAAATTGTGGTTCTTTATAATGTGTCAATGATAATGTGGTGTGATGCCATTCAAAGGTTAGTTTTTGGGTTTTTGACTTTTTTATTAAGCATGGTATGAAATATGATTATTTGGCTATAATGTATATATGTATTGTTATTGTAGAGAAATTCATAAGTTGGGTTTGAATTTGTCTCATTAAGCCCCAGACTCACTCTTCTATGGACTATTTTTCAGTTTCTCAAGAAATCGTAGCTATTCCACCTCCCAAAAACTAAGAATGAACAACGGCCCTATAGATATCACTACCGATGTCTTCATTACCACCATTGAGAGTCCATTAAGAGTACACTAAATCAAGATTCACTACATCATCATCTTAAACTTAGCTAACTATGAGGTTTTACATGAAGTTGAGATTATTCCCTTGGAACCACTAAATGTCCTTTTGATGATAGCCATAACATGGTTTGACCCTTAGGGTTTCAATCATCTACCTATATATTTTCTAACTTTTAAAAATCTATGAATAAAATGGTTATAGAATATCCTAAGGGCTTAGTTAGTTTAACCTATACTTTGGTTCCATGATAGGACATAGATTAATCAAACTTTTTGGTTGCCTTTGCCCTTATGGAGATATGTGGGGTGGTGCAGGGTTTAACTTTTAAAGCAGGCTGTTGTTAGTATAGTTCTTTTGGAGGCTTGTAGAAAACCTATTGGAGTTAATGTTTAAACTAGCATGCATCTATTGGGCAATGCCTTTGTACATAATAAAGGTATATTTATATTCTAATGTGTCTATTTTCTATCTATAAGTTTATTATTTCCTAACCAACCAATTGAGATTAATTGATTGTGATTAGAGAGTATTGGAATGAGTATAAGTAGAAAAGGATAAAAGAGATAGTATTGATAGGTTAGAGGCTGGTGATTATCAATCGGAGATTAATATTCACATTGATCATAGCCAAGGATTTGGGTAATGACATGTTTGGCATCAAAGCAAAGATTTAGGCTAAACCTGTGAGCATAGGCCTGTATATAGAGCTGTTTAAAGTCCGGTAGACAATAAAATTCGATCAACCTAAGTTTTGAACCCTAAGCTACAAAATGAATGTGAAAAGAGAGAAAGAGAGAGAGGAAGGACAGAGAGACACCAGAAGTTTTAATGTGGTTTGGCTAAAATCAGTTTGACCCTTATGTCCACAACTTTTATTACTCTTTGCTGAGTATTTTGTATTTGATGATTATATATCTCATATACAATGATTTCATTCTCTTTTATAATGGTCAGAGGGTTATAGTTTGAATGTAAATCTATGACAGATAAATATCATGACTTGATCAAGATTATATAGTAGATAAAGATAGATAGTTATAACAGACTCCTATTAGGATAGGAGACTAGACGTACTTTACCAAAGGTTGAGGATGCTTTTTGTGAGCTACAAGCTAGGCCTTGCTTTCACGACCTAAGGTTGTTACTTTAACCCATGTTGACCAGTGACTTTAGTTTATATTTAGCAATCTGGGGTCTTGGTCCAGTGACCTCAATCAAAATGAGTTGGGCCTTTATTAACTGAGTCTATCCATTGGACTTTTACTAACCCGTTTATGCAGTTTTAAATAATACCCACAACATTAGCCCCCATCTCTCAGTGTGCTCTATGGACTGGGAGTTGTAGTTTACTAGTAAAAGCTGGAGATCGCGAATCATGCTACTATTCCTTATTCCATCATTTCATCTAGCTGTGTCTTTATTACTGTATTGAATGTGCATGCCTTTTCATAACCATTAGTCTAGTAACGACAGAGCCTCATTTTTCACTAGACCATTAGATTGAGGGTAATTGATTAGTCTTTCAAGCTATTCCAACTATATAGGGTGAAGAGAACCCTTTCTTTCTTTTCAGAAATCCAATGCTTCATTTCCTACTTTCCAAGTTTAGTGACCCGGTGGGCTTATTGGTTAAGTTCCCTATATTTTTGATGATCTAAGTCTTAGGTGTGGTGATATAAGGGGTGTGTGGCCTACTGCATAGGAATTTAGTTTCCAAAAGTTAGCCTTCTAGGGCCATGATGGCTGTAGGTTTATTTTGATCTGTACCTTTAAACATATGTATATTCACCCTATTGAATGAGGTCTTAATGAACTTTGTGTAATATTTTTGTTTTGTCCAAGCTTACATCAAGTTCAATGAATAGATTCAATGTATTTTCATCTGATCAAAGTGTGGTGCACAAGTCAAATGCCCAAGTAGGTCTTGTTATGGCAAGCTTGTTGCTCAATGGGTAGCACAAATGTAATGCCAAGTAGTAGGTCATATACAGTGCCGAATAGTAGGCTATATATGGTGCCCAATAATAGGTCCTATGTGGTGCCAAATAGTTGGTCACATGCGGTGCAAAGGAGTATGTCGTATGCACTGCTAAATAGCAGGTCACATGTGGTGCCAAATAGTTAGTCACATGCAATGCCAGAGAGTAGCTCATATGTAATGTCGAATAGTAGGTCACATACGGTGCCAAATAGTAAGATGCATGTGGTGCCAAATAGTTGGTCACATGCAGTGCCAGAGAGTAGGTCATATGTAGTGCCAAATAGTAGGTCATGTATGATACCAAATAGTAGGTTGCATATGATGCCAAATAGTTGGTCACATGCGATGCCAGAGAGTAGGTTGTATGCGATGCCAAAGAGTAAGTTATGTGTAATGCCAAATAGTAGGTTGCATACGGTGCCAAATAGTAGGTCGCATGTGGTGCCAAATAGTTGGTCGCATGCGGTGCTAAGTCTTTGTAAGTATGTCAAGTCGAATGCCTTTTTTGGAGTAGAAGGGCAAGTGCTCGCTTCTAGATTAGAAGTGCTCGCTTCCATATTAGAAGGGCAATAGCTCACTTATGAATATAATACTTTGTTGAAAATTCATTCAAGAGTTAATAAGCAACCATAAGAACTAAAAAGAATATTGTAGGGTTAGATAAGCAAACTCAAGCTTATTGATAATATGGGCAGATATGTTTAGCATTCCAAGCTTGAGGGAACTCAACTCTACTCATGTTTGCTAGATAGTAAGATCTATTTCCCAAAAATTCTTTGATTATGTATGGTCCTTCCTAGTTCAAACCTAGTGTCCAGTCACTAGCCTTGTGAGCTCCAAGAAGGATGAGGCATAGCACGAGTTTTTCAATTCTGTAGTGCCAAACTCAAACCTTCCTATTGTAATATCTTGCAATTGGTTGTTAATAGGTTGCAACTTTGACACGGGCTATTTCTCTTGTCTCTTCTGCAAGGTTAAGGTTTACAATGAGCAACTGATTATTATCCTCTAGATTGAAAATAGCTTTTCATTGTGAAGTCACTTCGAATTCAACTAGGATTGTGGCTTCAAATCCATATACCATTGAGAAGGGAGTTTCTCTTATAGTGCTTGAAGCTGTGGTTCTATAAGCCTAAAATACCTTCCATACCTCATCTACCTATGCTCCCTTCTAAGCCTCCAACCTCTTCTTCAGGACCTGTTTGATAATCTTGTTGATAGCCTTAACTTGTCCATTGGCTTGAGGATGATCTAAAGCTAAAAAACTCTTCATAATTTTAAAATTGTCACAGAATTTGAGGAATTACTCACTGTTGAATTAGGTCCCATTGTCGATCACAATCTATAGAATGACTCTAAACCTACAAATAATATTAGCCCATATGAACTTTTCAATCTTCACAGAAGAGATTTGTGCCAGTTCCTTTGCCTCTGCCCACTTAGTGAAATAGTCAACAGTGACTACCACATGTTTGCACTTCTTGCAGCCTATGGGGGCTGGTCCAATCAAGTCTGTGCCCTAAATTGCAAAGCACCAAGGGCTGACCATCTGTTGCAAATAGGCTGGCAGAGCTCATGGAATATTGGTGAATCTCTAACACTTGTTGCACTTCCTAATGAGGTTGATAGCATCCTATTTCATTATAGGCCAATAAAATCCTTGCTAGAATGCCTTGTGAGCTAAGGATAGCCCCTAGCATGGTTCTTGCAATGGTCAGTGTGAATATCCTTTAGGATGGTGTCACAGTCATGTCTATCTATGCACCTTAGGAGTGGGTTTGAGAACCCCCTTTTTATATAACATGTCATCATAGATGCAATACCTAACTACTCGAGCTCGCAATCAATGAGCTTCTATCTTATCTTGTGGCAGTTTGTCATCTTGTAAGTAATCTAAGATTAAACTCATCCATAAGTATTATGCCATAACAATTGCCATTATGATGTCCTTCTGCTCCATGCTTGGTGATGGAAGGAACTCTACCAAGATTGCTCCCAAAAAAATCTATATCTCTGGTTGTGGCCAAGCGAGCTAATGATTCTGCATGCGAGCTCATAGGATCTGATTGATCTCATATTGCTAGAAAGATCCAAGTAATTCCTAAACCTTTTGATGGTAGATGTCCATCTTTGACCCTCTTGTCTGGTACTCACCCCACACGTTGCAAACTATAAGTTAAGAATCACTGAATATTCTTAGGTTTCTGGCTTGCATCTCCTTTGCCATGCGAAGCCCTACTAACAATGCTTCATATTTGGCTTCGTTATTTGTGGCCTGAAAATTGAATCTTAGTGTGTAGAGGATTTTATATCCCTTGAGGGTGATCAAAAGCACCCCTGTCCTAGCCTTTTGTTTACTTGATGACCTATCGACATACAATTCCCAGTATGGAGCCTTTGAAGCCTCTATTTCTTATTCTATATGCCCCATGAACTCTATAATGAACTCCACTAAGGCTTGCCCCTTTTTTGCTAGCCTAGGCTTGTACTTAATGTCAAATTGGTCTAGCTCGATTGCCTACTTCAACAGATGACTTAAGGTATTAGTCTTTTGTAAGATCTGCCTTAGTGGGAATGACATGAGCACTTCAATGGTATGTGCTTAGAAATAAGGTCGTAGCTTCTTCGATGCAACCAGAAGGCAGTAGCCAAGTTTCACCGTTGGCGAGTACCTCATTTCAGCATCAAGTAACCTCTTGCTTACATAGTAAAATAGGAATTGTGCTCCTCCTTCTTCTTGTACCAGTGCTGCACTGAGAATGTGCTGGGATATCCCCAAGTAAATGATCAGCTTCTCACCTTTCCTTGATTTGGATAAAAGAGGAGCTCAACCCATATATTGCTTTAGTTGTTGGAAAGCAAACTCATAATGTTTTGTCCACTCAAATTGTTTTGTCTTCTTTAGCACATCAAAGAATGGGATGCATTTATCTATCACTTTAGAGATGAATTTGTTAAGTGCTGCAACTTGGCCATTAAGGTTTTGTACATCCTTGATTCTGGTAGGGGATCTTATATCAATAAGTGCTCTAATCTTCTCTGAATTCGCCTCAATTCCCCTGTTGTTGACTAAGAATCCAAGGAACTTTCCCAAAGCCACCCCAAATGCACACTTGTGGGGATTTTACTTCATCTGATACCTTCTCAAAATCTGGAACATTTCCCCTAAGTAACAGACATGGTTAACAGCTTGTTTAGACTTCACTAGCATATTGTCCACATAAACCTCCATTGTCTTCCCAATCTGCTCTTTGAACATCATATTGACCAATCGCTAGTAGGTTGCCTTTGCATTCTTCAATCCAAAGGGCATCACCTTGTAATAATATAGCCCGTAGTTTGTGATAAACGAGGTATATTCCTCATCTTATGGGTTCATAGGGATCTAATTATACCTCGAGTAGGCATCTATGAAGTTGAGAAGTAGGTGACTAGTAGTTACGTCCATGAATTGATCAACCCTCGATAGAAGGAAGCTATCTTCTGGATATGCCTTGTTAAGGTCCGTGAAATCAATGCAAGTCCTCCATTTCCCATTCTTTTTTCTTACAAGTATAGGGTTGGCCACCTAAGTTGGGTAGTAAGCTTCTCGAAAGAACTTGTTGGCTAAAAGCTTATCCACCTCTTTCTTGAGAGTGAGATATTGCTCAACAGTCATTGGCCTCTACTTCTGATAGATTCACTCATGATGAGGGTCGATATTGAGCTTATGTGACATGATTTCAAGATTAATTCCTACCATATTCTCATGGCTCCAAGCAAAAACATCCAGATTTGCTTTGAGGAATTCAGCTAACTAGGTTTTTATATTCCAAGACAAGTTTTTTCCCAGCTTAAGGCTTCTTTCAACATCTGCCTCACTAACCTGTACATCTTTGAGCTCCTCTATTAGGTTGGTTACTCTGTCTGTATCCATCTTATGGGGGTCAAGATCATGACTGACCCCTATTGTGCTCGTAGCTCATGTTTCTCTACTAAAAACCAGATTAACCTTCTTCCTTTTCACCCTCAGCTTAACTGCTTCCTCATAGTAGCATCGACCTATGTGCTGCTTACCTCGCACATATCTAATTCCATTAGAGGTCAAGAATCTGATCATAAGTATCCTGGTTGATGTGACTATGTCTAGGTCATTTATTATAGGCTGCCCTAGTACCACATTGTAGGCTGAAGGGTAATCAATGATTAGAAAATCTGCTAAGATAGTTGCTTGGCATCCTAAATCTCCAAGAGTAATAGGGAGCCTAATCTACCCCACAAGTAGTATTGCATCTCCTATGAAGCCATAAAGGGACCTTGGGGAAGGCTTTAATTAATCTATGCTCAAGCCCATCTACTCAAAACATCCCTTGTACATTACATTCACCAAGCTACCCATATCAACCATAATCTTTCGTACCTCTGCATTGCTGATTCTGGCTCAGATGATCAATGTATTGTTATGGGGGAAAATGTATTCCTCGTGCATACTCCTCTTTAAAGGTGATGCTGTCTGAGGTTGCTCTTGCTTTTTTAGCATGACCTTCAGATCCACCATATCCTATGATTAGGACATGATTTGCTTCTCACATGTAGCATTCATGAGACCTATTTGAGGTACCTATAATGTGTGGCCTACCATGAATGGTGACTATAGTTCTTACTGAGAGTGCCTCCTCCTGCTCGGGAGTCAATAGGCATTGCTACCATACAAGTTGCTGATGCTACTAAGGTTGCTACTCCACATATTATGCCATGTAATCTCTTAAACAACCTCTTTTGATCAGGTCCAATTGCATCTTTAAGTGCCCTACATTCTGAAGTATTATGCCCAACTTCATCTTGATAAGCACAGTACTTGTCTGTGTTTTTAAACCTATGGGGAGTCTTTATGGGGTTAGGCTTCCTGAAGTACTCCTTATCTTTTTCCATCATGAAAATCCTTTCTAAAGTATCTAATAGGATGCTATAGCTATCATAACAACATTTACACTGAGATCACTCATTTCTAGCCTTCTTTGCAACTTGATTTTCGGGGTCATCATCCTGACCCTCCTTGTTGTTTCTAATATTGCCCCTCTTTTTTCTCTAGTTAGAGTTATTTGTCTCATCTTTGGACTTAAGGCCAAAGGTTTCATCCCACCTGATCTTTTTGGTAACCCGTTTGCAAAATTCTCCCAGGTTCCTTATTGAAGATTTGTATATGCTCTCATATATCTTCCCATCTTTGTGGAGTCCTCTTGAGATTGCTGTTAAGATGCTCTTGACTAAGGGATTTTCTATGTTACTAACCTCATGTCTGAATCAGGTAATGTAGTCCTTTAGCGATTCATTCTTTTATTGAAAGACTATTATAAGGTGGCAAGGCAATGTGAGCTACCTCCTCAATGCCTTGTATTGATTAATGAATTTTCTCTAGCATGCTTCCCAACCATCAATGCTAGGAGCTTTGAGATTCCTAAACCATGTTTAGGGTAAGTCCCTTAGAGTGGCTAGAAAAAAATGACACTTAACTAAAGGATTGGTCATTTGAAGATCCATCTGTATGTTGAATGCATCCAGGTGATCGTATGGATCACTGTCCCTATAGTACAATGGGATAGTGGGAACTTGTGCAAGAGAGGCTCTTTCTTGATCTCCCTACTGAATAGCATCCTCCCATCATAATGATCTCGGTGGTCTTAAGTCTGAGGGCATTGTTCCAATTACTTTACTCTTTGAAGCAACTCCTCTACCATGTGATATTGAGTTTCAGACTGATGGTTGGGGGATGGTTAGCTCCTCTTTTTATGGTGATCTGAAGTCCTGTGTTTTTTCCACTCATGGCCCAACAAGTTTTGATCCAAGGTATGTCTCTTATTGGTCCTGTTTGAGCCTTCAGCTTGACATAAACCCCCACGTCACTAATGGTCTCTTTCATCTTCCTCATGAACTCAATAGGCCTCTGACCTTGGCCGTGAGTTAGCAGAGTGAGCTGAATGAGTATGCCGACGTTCTTCTCTAGTTGGCCTCTCTTCCTGAGCTCCTTCCCATAATTGTTAGAGAACTTTTTTCTATTCAGCGCCCTCAACCTGCTCTAGTGAGCCTTGGGCTTGTGCCTAAGTTAATGCCCTAATTGCCTTAGCCAACCCTTCTACCATTTTCTCTAGCACCTCATAACACTAATGCCATGCTTGTATTCCATCATGTTAATAGTGGAATCTAGTTCTGATCCAAACTCTAGTTAATTAAGATCAGTTCTTGAACCCCAAACTGCTTTCTGGTTGATGGAATGAGAGATGAAGTTAGTTAAAAGGAAGAAGAAGAATGGCAAACAATATTTTTACGTGATTCAGCTAAATTCAGATGGCACCAGGCCCAATGTCTATGGTGAAATTTTATTAGTTTGAAAGAAAGTTTTTACAGAGCTTTGGCTAAGCTATTTTGACCTATCTTCCTCCTCTTCTCCTCCCCTATACAATGATCTCTTATTTTCTATTTATAAAGGAAGAAAGGTTACATGCAATGATTACAAGTTGCAATTCTATTACATCAAACAATAAATGTAAAAGAC
>JANHAO010013453.1:0-15858 GCA_026873985.1 Saraca asoca
TCAGTTATCATCAAAATAAAGTCCACAAAGTAGAAGATTCAACCAAACACAAAATAAAATACTTACCCCGACATTTTTTGGTGTGAGTTGGATCACTAGCTGAAGATATATTGGAGAACTTGGCAAGTAGAAGCATAAGTAGAAGAGGCAGAACCAGAACTGCGCCTAGAAGAATTGAGCAGCACTAAGTAGTAGCAGAAGTAGAATCAGACGTAGCAGAAGCAGAGGCAAAGGCAGCACCAGCAGAAGCAGAAGCAGTAGTAGAAGAAGCAGTAACAGAATCACAAGCAGAAGCAGAAGTAGAATTAGGAAGAGTAGTGGCAATGGTTAGTAGGAGAGCAGAGAGGGAAAAGGGGAAAAATATTGGAGTGAAGAATAGGAAGTGCACAGGAAAAGTGTTTTAACAAAAGGAAAAAGGAAAAAGTTATAAAATTAAAAGTAATCAAATTAAATATTATAAATTTTTTGTAAAAAAAATTTATTTGGCAATACAATTTAAGTGTTGCCTATTACTCAAAATTTGGTAACACTTAAAAAAATGTTGCCTATTGTATTTATAGTAACAGTTTTAAATGATTGTTACTTAAAATTATAAACAAAAGCAACAATACAAAAAACTATTACCTATTCTAGTTATAGGTATCAATTTTTAACTGTTGTTGAGTTAAGTGTTGTCAAAAGTCAAAAATGTTATAATCATTCTATAACATTGCTTCTACGTCCTAGTAAAAATTGTACAAATTATAGAAAAATATTAAAAATTTGCATGATACACAGAATTATATATACTTGAACACCGTTGTTATCACTCAGACCAACCTTTCAATAAAAATCAAATTTGAACCGGAATTCTTGAAGGGTACCGGAAATATACATTTAAGATTGTCAAAGACATTGTACTGTTAAAAGAAGATAAAGAAAAGATAAATTAAAGCCAGTGAATGCTGTACATATATGATAAATATTTAGATGATGCGTACTACCTTCCCGGTTATACATGTCGTGATTTTGTAATCATACATGACTGCATTGTCTCGGTCTAGAATATTCCTTCCAATTACTCGTCTCGGTCTAGATTTACGCTATTCTCTTCGTATCTTCCAGCTCCCTCCGGTGGAGATAAGCTTCTTTCTTCGTGAGAATGTCATTCGGACTTCTGTGTCCATGAAATATTAATGATTACGCCCATGAGTAATTTTCACCGTTTTTAAATACAAAAAAAAGTTTAAAATAAGATTAATTGTTACATTTTATGATAGGAGGATAAGTACATGCGGTCGATTTTTTAGAAAGCTTATGCATGATATTAAATTGTTGTATATAAAATATTATTTATTTTTTATAATCATAATTTTATACAATTTTATGTTAAATATTTATATTTATCCACATTTTTTTTATAATTGTGATTTTTGTGAGTTTACAATCATGACTTATAATGATATTGATAAATTATCTAACTCGGTAAGAGCATTAGCAGTGGGATTGAATCCTAAAGCTAAAATAATGAAAAATGAAACTTATCAACTCAATCAACTTAAAAAGTCAATGTGTTACGAGTCTTGCTACCCTCTCCACGTGGATAATCACCAAAAATGACTAACTGGGTTTCAAGTAGATCTTTGTCCCAAAAGGCATTGTTCTTCAAATTGGTTTAGTCTCATCCAATTTTTTGGGTCAAATCATAATTTGAATTGGGTCACACTATCCACTTGGATCCATTATTGGGCTTTACCAAGCCCAAAAATATGCATCTTCTTTTGCATTCTAGTAATGGGACAGACCCAAACAAATTGAGGAAATGTCTGATTTAACGTACACCACAGATGGCCTAGCTCAGCTGATACGTCCTCGTGCCTTCGAGCAGTGTGGTATACAAGGTGCTGGGATTGAATCCTTGCCCAACTCAACCCCTTTCTCCCATATATATGTATATAAATTTTTTTTGAATGATAATAGGATAGTTAATCCACTAAATTCACATAAAAAGGATTCAAAATTGAACTCAAAATATAAAAAAGGCAAAGTATTTAAAGATTCACACAGGAATGGACTCGAAATCGAACCCAAAATACAAAAAAAAGGTGATATATTAAAAGAAAATCAAATGTCATTTGAATTAAAGATTCTTAACTCAACCTTGTCACTCGGGAAAAATACAAGAAATCCTCTTAAATTTTTGGTGGTTGGATCTTGCCCCAACAAACTTTAGAAACTTGAAGTTTTAAAATTTATAAAATCTTATAATTAATACCTAATTAATGTCTATTTAATTAATCATTTTATTTAATTACATGCAAAGTGAAATTCACTCCTAGGATTGTGGGGGCAATTGCCTGCACAAACAATTATTTTTATACATAAACACATACCAATAACACATATTACCGTGACAACTTACATAAAATTGTACTAGATTTATTTTTATATCAATTGAAAGAGAAAATTTTTTAATTTAAACAAGTGTAAAAATATTTAAAATTATACATTTATACATAAAAATATATTAAAATAAATAACATTTTATTTTATTTAAATATTTAATTTTTTATAATAATTTAAATATTTATTTTTGTAGGTAAATGTTGTCTCCACAAGTTAAAATTTCTAAACCTGTCAATGATTACACGAGTTTTTTATGAAATTTTTGAACAAGTGTAACAATATTATTAGAATTTGGTTTATTATATATTTTTTTCACATAATTTTTACATTTTATAATCAATAAAATTAAATTAGATATATAAAATTTAATTAAATACATGAAAATGAATCCAAAAGTATGTTTTAAAAAATAACATAATAAACTTATAATAATATTATCATTTTTATTTAAATTTTTTTTGAAAAGAATATTTAATTAAATAAAATGGATAATTAAGTTGATTTAATGCTTTAATTATAAGTTTTTAAAATTAGTGGGGACAAAATCAAATCATCCAAAATTGAAGGAAGCTATTTGTGTTTTTCCTTTATTATTTTAACAAAATTCTCAAAGATAATTTGGAGCAGAAAATTTAAAGGCTTCTTTAGAAATTTGGAGAAAAGAAACCACATGACATCCAAAATTGGCTGGAAGAAACAGTGATATTTGTGTAAGAGAAGTGCGACACCAACATCACTCTCTTGATAGATTATGGTGTTGAATGTTGGAGCAAAACTTGTGATAGACCCTTTTTGTTCTTGAATATCCATCGTGTCCAAGATCCAAAAAATTAGGAGAATACTTGGTTTTAACGTAAGGTTGCCACTGAAATAAAAAGTTGAATAAATTACATTTTTTAAAATTTTAGCTTATTTGCTTTCTCATTTTTATTTAATTTTTCAGAAATATATATCTTTCTTTAATCTTATGTTTTAAATTTATATTCATCTTCCCTGTAGCAAGAAAATAAAGGAGGAGAAGAATGTGATTGTAATTTGATTAAATTCCAATAAAGATGAGTGCAATTTCTCTAAACAATCTGGCCAATGTTAATTTCAAACACCATCAAGTGTGACTTAACTAGCATGATGGTATAAGGAAACTTCCATCAAACTTCTAGTCCTGTCTCTCTCTTTTCACTTTCTCACAAAGCTAATTAAGTTTTAATAGGTGTTATACTTTAAAATTTTAATTTATGTGGAAAATATATACATATAATAATAAATATTTAAATAAGATATTTGTTAATAAGTGTTCTATTGGTGCCTTAATATATTTATTAAAGAGCATTTAATGACTTTGGGAACATTTTTATTTAATTTATTCTCAAATTCTATAATGAATTGATGATAAATTAAATAAAATCATATAAATTTTTAAAAATTTATATTTCTAATGCTATTAAATAAAACTAAGAACCTTTAAATGATATTAGTATTTTTTTTAGAGTAAATCACCATTTTTGTCTATAAAAAATAAATGTTACATTAGATTTCTCTCAAACGTATGTTTTAAATCAAATAGGAATCTTTTCTTTAATTTTTATATCAAATTAGTCTTATCATTAGACAAATAATCCTATCTAAATTCAAGTTCAAGTTTAAGTAGAATAACAAAGTCCAAGTTTAAGTAGAATAACATTGTCCATGGTAACATTTTTGAACTCAATGTTATTTATACCATTTACATTATTATAATCACTTTCATACCACAATCTATATTATTCATGAAATTCTTCATGTTGTACAGATAGTTGAGGTTGGGGTGCCACCTATGATAGTTTGTTTTGCCACACCTATATCTAGATGGGCAGTAAGTGGGTCTTGCCTCAAGCATAATTATCTGAAAACGGCTTTTCTTAATTTACATTTTTGTTATTAATATATTGTACATTTGATAATAAAAATATTATATTTATAATATTAAATAATTAATTTTTTTTACTCTCAAGCAAAGTAGCTTCTGTAGACTCAATAATTGTAGAGCCAGGATGCACCACCTCCTCTTCTACTTCATTTGACTTAAACAATACAATTTATAAATTATTTGACTAATTTTATATATTCATAACTATTTATATATGTCATATGTTTAATTTTTTATTAGTAATTAAATATTACTTGTTAGAAATTATAATTAAAAAAATATTACAACTAACTTTTGATGGAATTTTGAGGTTAATTAATCAATGGAAATTATTTTTATTTTTTTTAAAGAATTTGTAACAAAAATCTTATTTATTTCAATGAATTTTGTGATGGACTTACCGATGTAATATTTGATGGAATTTTTGACAGATAAAAAAGAAGAAAAATTATGAAAAAAATCATCCACTCAAAGTTCCATTGAAAATTTAGTTATGACGAAATTACATTTCCGTCAATGGTCTAACCAATGACCATTTTCTGAAAAGAATTTTATTTTTTGACAAAAAAAACTTAATTTTTGATAAAAATTTTCATCACAAATCATGCATTTTTTTTTGTAGTGATTAAACATTATTTCTTTCCCTTGGTTCTACTATTCCACTATTGTTATAAAATTGAAAAAGATATGAAATACAAGAAATTTATAATAGAGAGAATGTAAAGTAGAATATAATTCTTTCTTTTTTCCTTTTACTTTTCACCACACTATTTACAAGGACATATAAGCACTATTTATAGGCTTAGAATCATAAGAAAAATCATACAACTTAATGCTATAACATTAAGTATGATAGTGGAATATTAAAAGGAGGTTATGGGGAATGTACGAGGGAAAAGTGAATCATCCATTTTTCAATGAATTCATGATAAGGTAAACTATCCATTATTTAATGGATTCATGATAAAGTAAACTATTCTTTGTTGAATGATTTATAATACTTTCCCTTGGATGTTCACTTTTTGTTAGTCAAACTGCCTTATTATAAACCTTGCTAGGAAAAATCCAATGGGATAAAAACTTTGGTGAAGAAAAAGAGTATAGTGCATGTTTATTACTCCCCTTGATAACAATATCACTTGAGATCTATGAGCTAACATATTCCAATATTATCAACTAACTTTTCAAACATTCCAGTGTGAATAAATAGCCAATTTGAGATTGAGTCCTATGTGGATCAAATAAAAATCTTACATCTACATAACTAATTAGTTCTGATCTAGACTCATGTGGATAAAATAGTCTCATATTACTTATTCCTTGATAACAAAGAAATATATGTTTCACTCAAATGCCTTCTAGTTAGAGCAAAATTGTATCTTGCTAATAGACTTTCCAAGAAAGTTGAATCAAAATGTGTATTATTAGCAAGATACATTAGTGCAATAATTGTACTAAAATATGATATTTCAAGACCAAGAAGTTCTTCGTTATTATCAAGAGCTTGAAAAGGATACTTATTAGCTTCACGTGATCGAGTAACCATTGGGGTACTTAATGGATGTGATTTATCCATGTAAATGTTTTAGGGCCTTTTCAATGTAATTTGATTGGTGAATAAATATTCCATCATATAAATGCTTGATTTGTAAACCAAGACAAAACTTTTATTTTTCCAAGATATTTGATTTCAAACTCATTTTTTAAATATTCTACTATCTTTGGAAGCTCTTTATGGGATTCCAATAATGTTCAAATCATCATATACAATAATTATAGTAAACTCATATTCAGATTTCTTTATAAAAACACAAGAACATAAAGGATCATTCATCTATATTGCTTTAATCCATATAAAGATCTTTGTAATTTAATTAAATATATTTATCAAGAATTGAAATTGTATGCTTTAGGCATTTTAAATCCTTCAAAGATTTTCATATAGATATCATTGTAATTTTTTCACACATGTAATAATATGAAACTAAATCCATGAGATGCATATCAACTTTTGATATATTGCCAAAAGAAATTGCATCCACCATATACAAATATATATTTCTCGTAACCAATGGCAATCTTTATGAAAACCTTTGTACTATAAATCATGCTTTATATTTACAATTTCAATTTTCTCATTTTGTTGGCACAATTATTCATTTTTACCTTATTAGCTTCACACCTTCTGAGTATTTCTTTACTTTGCAAGTAAATTTAAATTTTGCATTTTTTTGTATAAATTGTGTCTTTTCTATTTTCTTTTTGGCCAATAATCATATATCATTCTTTTCTAATTATGAATTCAAGATCCTCATCACTTTTCATAATATTGAGCACTTCATTGTATGAAAATATTGTTGACAACTAATTTTCTATTGGTTCCATCTGCATTACAGATATAATCAAAAGGGATCTCTTTATTTCCACAAATTTCAGGTGCTTGAACTTCTTCTAGAAGTTTGTTACTAATTATATCTCAAATCTCTTTAGGAGAATTTGACTCTTTAATAAGGTAATTTTGTTCATTTGTTCCTTCTATTTTCAATTTTGTATTTGGAACTAATAGTTTTATCATACTTTTAGTATGTTTTAAACTTATTTGATATATAATAAATTGATTATCAAACTAGGACATATATCCAAATTAGAGCATTCACAGCAAATATATAGATAGTGATATAACTAGCAATTGATTTGTTATACTTTGCAAATCAATCATCTTTAGAACTTCAAGCTCATATTACTTTGTGGGAGGATCAAGATGATTGTATTATTTCTACAGTTGCATATTTTCTCCCATTGATATTGGGAATATAAAATTCATACATAAACTTATATTTTCAGCTTCACTTCAAGATCATCTTTATGCATAGCGTGGACTAATAGAAAAATGTATTACAAATTCAAAATTTTCTATATTTACAAATTTCGTCTTCAACCAAAGCCAATTGTAAGACGGAATTATAATTTATTAGCTTGATGCATACAAGTGGGACACATGCAAAGAAGTAAGTTCTATAATTTGAAAATAGCAATTCTTGTTCTCTTTAAACAATGATATAACTAATAATTTAGGGCATTAAATAAATTATTTTACTAAATCCTTTCATGTATGAACATGCTTCAGGATATTCAAAAGTACTCTAATTGACACAATAAAAATTCATGATGCAGAATCACCAGCATTTTCATGACATATTATCTTAATCGAAGAATATGAAAATTATGCTTTTGATCAAATTTCTTTAGCAAGAAATTTAGCAAACTCCAAGTTGCAAGTTGATAATGAACATTTGTGATCATCTACTATGTGTATATAGTAAAATCATAAATATTTAGATAGTCCACGTGATATAGAAAACATGAGATTTCATAACTTTCACTGGTGATAGCTTAATAAGTGCTTTGTTTTGAGAACAAGTAATCCACTAAAATCAATATATTAAAGAAACTTCTAGTTCTTCAGTAAATAACTAGGTGAATCTTACATGATTTTTTGCATCAATATTGATCTAGAATGGCCAAACCAATCATGCTAAATAGATAAGTGACCTTTTGGTCTATTATAATTTTGTTTCATTTATATTTATATTGCTTTGTGCATATTGACTAAATCAAAATATAAGATATATTGCACACAATGTGAGAGAATACAAATTTCTACCAGATTTGCCAATGTATGATAGGTTCATTAGCAATTTTTGTTCCATGTTTCACATGTATAAACATTACTTAGAATATTGAAGAGATAGATGAAAAGAACCAAATTAATATGAAGAGAGTTTTCTCTTCATTATTCTTCTAGTTCAAGTGATAAGATGTACTCTTATAAAAATCTTGACTAGAATACTTATTTGGGTTTAATTTAGAGTAAAACCTCTTTATCTCCCATGACATTTACCCTAGGTAATAGAATATAAAAATACTTTAAATGAATAATAAAATCTTTATAAATTATCGCATTAACTTCAAGTTATGCAATATCAAAATTTTGTATAAACAAGACGATAACTTTAGAAATTGAGTTTCAAAAATCTTCAGATACTATTACATTCACTTCAAGGAATAGGTTATAATCTTTTTGGAATATCTTAGTCTTAATCAGTTTCTTGTTTATATGTAGCCATAAATACAAAATAATAAAATATTTTATGTATCTTCTTATTAGTACTATATAACCAATAAAACATAAAAATAATTAAGAATATTTTGAAGTTTATTTTACTTTCGTATTGCTATTCAGGAGCATATTTGAAAATGAAAATGACATTATATATTCTTTTTATGATGATTAACAAAATAGAGTAGAAAAAGAAGAAAATATATAATATCAAAAGCTAATAATATTCAATATTAAAAAAATAGAACTCAACTTAAATTTTTTTTCCTTTCCAATTCAAATTAAATTTGTTACTAGATCTTCAAAGAGCCTTAGAATTAAGAATCTCATATGTACCAAATCTTTCGTATTGCTTATATTAAATTATTCATGAAAATATTATATTTCAAAGAAACAAATTAGTCAAATTCTAGTCAAGAATTTCAATAAACGAAATAATCTTTATAAATTTTGTAAACTTTATATCAATAATCAGAAAAGTATGAGATATTTACAATATAGATACTTACTTTTTCCTTTCCAATGCTTCAAAGTATTGTTTTTCTCTTATATGACATTATAAAGAGACAATATTGTGACTTTTAACCATTAGATTCAATAAAATATTGTAAACTAATTTTAGGCATAGACAATATTATAAGAACCAATAACTTGGAAAGATGTAACATAACACATTAAGAAAAAGACACCATTAACCACTATGAAAATAAACTATAATACATGAAAAATTAAGGGATTGACTAAGGAAAGTATAACCAAAATCATATTTATAGTTGCCAAACAAACAACCCATATACCATTTGTTGTAATACTTTTTGACCTATTTTCCACAACTATTATTATGCTTGATTTCTATTCTCTCAAATTTTTTCCTTCATTTTTATTTTACATTTCACTTGAGTTTTAAATGAAAACTAAATGCTTAAATTTGCATTTTCCAATAATAAAAATAAATCATATAACATTCATTAATTAATGAAAACATACCCTTGAAATCAAAAAACATTATGAAGATTGATTTAAAATATTAAGAAACAAATAAATGATATAATGATATTATAATAAGAGAGAGTAAAAGATAATAAATGATATATAAAATAGTAATATATTCCAAGGGATGGTTTCTGAGTGATCACATAGAAAGTAATTATAATTTTAATTATTGTAATAATTGTATTTATAATATGCATTCTTTTAATTAGAACAAAGAATCAAGGATCTTAAAGATATTATGTTCATCAAAGAAAAGAAAAACTTTATTGATGGTAAAATTTGGTTAACCCAAGTTTAGGATCCTAAGTTGTAGAATGAATATAAAAATGGAGAAAAAGAGAGAGAGGGAGGACAGAGAGACACCAGAAGTTTTTAACATGATTCGGCTAAAGTCAGTTTGATCCCTACATCCATGGCTTTTATTACTCTTTGCTGAATGTTTTGTATCTTAATGATTGTATGTCTCATATACAATGATTTCATCCCATTTTATAATGGTTGGGGGGTTACAATTTGAATGTAAATCTATAACAGATAAGTATCATAACTTGATTAGGATTACATAGTAGATCAGGATATATGGTTATAACAGACTCTTACCAGAATAAGAGACGGACGGACTTTCTCGATGGTTGAGGATGCTTTTCGCAAGTTGCGAGTTAGGCCTTGCTTTCAAGACTTGGGGTTGTTGCTTTGACTCATGTTAACTAGTGACCTTGGCTCGTATTTAGTAACCTGGTGTCTTAGTTCGGTGGCCTTAATCCAAATAAGCTGGGCCTTTGTTAGCTAAGTTTGTCCATTGGGCTTTTACCAGCCCGTTTATGCGGTTACAAATAATATCCACAACATTAGCCCCAGCTCTTAGCATGGTTTGTGGACTGGGAGTTGCCGTTTACTGGTAAAAGTTAGAGATCATGATTAGTCATGTTGCCATTTTGTCTACCTTTACCATCATTATCGCATTAAATGTGTGCACCTTTTCGTAACCGTCAGTGCAGTAGTGATAGAGCCTTATTTTTCATTGGACCATTAGATTGAGGGCAATTGATCATTCTTCTGACCTAACGGTGTGGTAGGTTGCGTTATAAGGTACGGGAACGCTTCATTCCTTCTCATTTGTTACTTTTGAAAATCTGCGCTTCAATTTTTCTTATTTTTCAAGCTCTCACCTAGTCACTGATATTCTCCATCCTTTCTGCTTCTGCAACAGTAACCTTTAGGTTTGGTTTGCTAGAGATTGATCGTACTTATCTTTTTTGGATTCTCTCCTTGGGACCCATCTCGTTCTACTAATTTAGTAAGTCCTCTGAACATAACCTTAGTTCTAAGCTCCTACATTTTATGAATACTTTGCTTTGTGGGTTTCTGATATCTGGCAGCTTGGTTTGGTAATGTGGACTTATTAGTCATTTGGAAGTTTTTCCCTACTGACTAGTTCTGTAGTGTGTTTATTTGTGGGCTTATTATTGTTTGTGAAATTGGTGTATCATTTGCCTAATAAAGTGCTTGTAGGTTTTGAGGTTGCACATTATCGAGTTTAGCCTTTTTTTGTCTCCCTGGCTTTTGCAACCTGGTAGGTTCGTTGGTCAAGGCCCATATGTTTTCACTAGTTCAAGTCCTAGATGTGGTGATCCAAAGTATGTGTGGCCAGTTGCATAGGAAACCTTGTTATCTTTGGCTTGTAGGTAATGTTTACTTTTAGTAACTTGATTATTCTTTCTTCTGTGTATATGGCAGGGCATAAATGTTGTGGTCACCGAATAGGAAGTGACGAGGATTTTGAATCCCCAGCCTAAATTGGGGAGTTGATGCCTTTTATAAATGAAGTAACCTTTGGGATTGGTGAGGTCATTGAGAGGGTTGTTACTCATCTTGGTCCTACTAAGGGCTAGCAGATCATTGGAAGTTAGAGGCTCTCAAACTATATGATGTTTATGCACCACCTTTCAATAATTAATCTTGATGATCTTAGGAGCATAGTTGAAACATTCCGTTTCCCAAAGGGTTGTCGTATTTTGGCACTTTTTCCCGATGATCACACAGCTCATCCTCCTAAGGGATTTGTTACCATTAGTGCCTAACATCTCGTTGCTAGGCTTAAGTTTCCAGTCCATCCTAATCTTGTGGAGCTATTGAATAAATTGCATCTTTCCTCTTTGTAGCTCATACCGAACTCATATTCTCAACTCACTTTTCTTGCCCTCTTATATGTTGGGAATAATCTTCCTTCTCCTTTAGTAAGAGTTCTTTGCTATCATTTTAGCATTAAAAGTGTGAGTTAGAGTGATGGGATTTATTACCTATTAGCTCAACAAACTGAGTTCAAAAGGATCTTGCTACAAGGTGATGCTAAGGGCAAGTCCAATGTGGGGCGTTACAAAACCCATTGGTCATATGTTTCATGTCTATCTCTGCGTGATCTTCACAGTTTTTTTTTGTCCTTACCCCTAGTAAACGAGTTTAGGATGTACGAGCTTTTATGAATCTATTTTATTCCTTGACTTTAACATTCTATTTTAACGGAGCTAGCAAGGAGAAACCACCATTAAAAGCTGAGGAGGTTGAGGTGTTGGGTCAGTTTATTGTTGTGAATGATCTAAAGAATGATCTCAGGTTCAACGAGGACCTTTTGTATTTGTATAAGCTTACTCCAGCTTTAAACATCGAGCTTTCTAGAGACATCGGAGCTCATGAAACTAAGGAGGTTAGTTTGGCAAATTTTGAAGAGTACGAAGACATGTTGAAGCTTAACCTTTGAGCACCATAAACCTCTCATTCTACTCGATTTGTTGTTGCTGCTACCACTTCACTGACCCCTACTATTGTAGGTTCATCTTCTCAGGCGATAGCGTCTTCTTAAATGCTAGTTCCCACCTCACATCCTAAGGTAGTTGAGATGGTCGAGGAGGTTGTGTCGCCATCTGATCTTCCTACCAAAAGACAAAGAATAGGTAGGGGAAGAAGGTTGTTGTTGTTTCGGAGGTGATACCTGAGGTTAAGGTTGAGTCTGAGGAGTGACTTTCTAATCTTGGCTTGAAGACGGAGAAGTACTTCAACTTCTTTTGGGAGAATGTTGAGCTAATCCTGACGCCTTGTAGTAGGGTCAAAATGTTAGAGTCGGAAGAGCTTTTAGGGGAAGGATTAATGGGTTATGGAGCTATTCATGGCGTGTTGGTGAGTAAAGTCCTTTCAACTTGGTTTTGTTGCCTTTTTGTAATTTGACTTGTTCATTCTTCTTCTTTCTCTTTTTTTTTCAGAGCTTGCTGGCAATAATAAAGCAAAAGAACATATTCTGAGCTTGGGTTGAGAGAAAGAAAAAGCTTAAGGGTGACCTAGCTGTCATGACTACTGAGGCATTAGAACTGAAAGAGGGAGCTAGAGACACCAAAGTTGCTAGGAAAGAAGTCAAGGTAGCTTGGTCTCGCGAGGTGGCAAATCACGAGGCTATTACATCTAGCCTTTATAAAGTTGTTGATGAGCTAACAATGGTAAACGGTGAACTGGATGTGACAATGCAGTGAGCTGAGACTTCTGAAAGGAGATATGAAGTAGCTAAGGATGAAGTTACCCAGGTCAGGAATGTGGTAGTATTGGCAAAAAAGGAGGTTGCTTGGGTTAAGGCGTAGAGTACTGGGTTGATTGTGAGAGCTAAAAAGGAGGTAGTGTCTAAGGATACCACTAACTTTTTATTCACCTTATGGGAGGAGCATTTAAAGATGGATTTTTCCTTTTCTGGTGGGAATGTTTTCGAATCCATCAAGGGTTTCAAGAAAGACGTGAGAGTAGCTTCTCCTGATAGGGGCTTGCAACTAGCAAATGGAGCTTCACTAGCTTAGAACTTGGTAGCGAGCATTTCGTAGGTCATGGAGATAGTTGATGATTAAACTACCATGATCAACTTGTTTTACATATGGACCCTCTTGCCGATTCTATGGGCCAGCCTCTCCCATAGGCCATGGTAGTTGTAAGTTTATATATTTTGAACCTTTATATGGATATTCTCCTTGTTAAGCAAGGTCTTTAATGAATTTTGTTATTATTATTATGCTTTTCAAGTACATTTTATTGAATGATGATAACATGAATAAACCCCTACATATCATAGCTTAATAAATATTAATCAAGTTAAATGCCTAGTTGGTCACATTAATGCTTTTCAGCTTTCAACAATGTATATTTATTAGGTTGAATGACTAGTAGGTCACATGGATGTGCTTCAGTTGACAGTCTTTTTAGCATTGATATGCCTTAGTTGGCAGTGAGCCTTAGCCAATAATGAATTGAACACCGATGTGCCTCAATTGGCAATGAATTAAGCACCGATGTGCCTCAGCTAGTTATGAGCCTCAATTATCAATGAATTAAGCACCAATGTGCCCCAGCTGGCTATAAGCCCCAACTAGCAATGAATTGAGCACCGATGTGCCTCAGTTGGCTATGAGCCTCAATTAGCAATGAGTAGGTCGCATGCGGTGCCAAATAGTGGGTTACATGTGGTGCCAAAAAATAGGTCGTATACGGTGTTGAATAGTTGGTCGCTTATGATGTTAAGGAGTAGGTTGCATACAGTTCCAAATAGTAGGTCATATGCGGTGCCAAATAGTTAATCGCATATGATGCCAAGTCTTTGTAAGTGTGTCAAGTCGAATACCTTTTTTAGAGTAGAGGGGCGAGTGCTCACTTTCAGATTAGAAGTGCTTGCTTCCAGATTAAAAAGGCAATAGCTTGCTTCCGATATTCTGTTTGAAAATTCATTCAAGAATTAGTAATTAGTCATACAAATTTTAAAACAATGTTATAGGGTTAGATAAGCAAACTCAAGTTCATTGATAATATGGGTGGAGATGTGTAACGCTCCAAGCTTGAGGCTTTCCATAAAAAATCACATCAATCTTCTTCCCCCTTATTCCTAGTTTGATTTCATTCTTGTAGTAGCATTGGGCTATATGCTAGTCACCTCACACACATCTAACTTTGTTGGAGGTTAGGAATCTAATGGTAAGTGTTCTAGTACATGTGACTATTTTTAGGTCATTGATTGTAGGTCACCCTAGCACTGTATTATATGCTAAGGGATAGTTAATGATTAGAAAATCTACCAGGATGGTTGCCTAGCGACCTAAGTCTCCAAGAGTAATGGGAAGCCTAATTTGCCTTATCGGTACTGTTGCATCTCTAGTGAATCCATAAAGGGGCTTTAGAGAAGGTGTTAGTTGACCTATGCTTAGACTCGTTTATTCAAAACATCTCTTGTACATTACGTCTAACGAGCTACCTACATCAATCATAATCTTTCGTACCCCGGTATCACCAATTTTGGCTTGGATAACCAATGCGTCGTTATAGGAAGAATGTACTTCATGTGTGTCTTCATTTGTAAAGGTGATACTGTCTGAGGTTGTCCTTGCTTTCGTAGTAGGGCCCTCAAATTCATTGTGTCCAGTAAACAAGATGTGTTTTGCTTCCTGTAGGTAGCGTTCATATGACCTGTTTGAGGTACCTGCAATAGAAGGCCCATCATGAATGGTAAATATAATTCTTATCGAGGGTGCATCTTCTTGCTTGGGAGTTTACTGGTGTTGCTATTTATAGGTTGCTGATGTTGTTGAGGTCACTATTCTGTAGGTCACACCACATAATCTCTTAAATGACCTCTCTTGATTAGGTCTTTAATTACATCGTTGAGTACCCTATATTTAGAAATGTTGTGCTCAATTTCATCATGATAATAACAATGCTTGTTCTTGTTTCTGAACTGACTAGGAGTTCTTATGGGGTTGGGCTTCCCAAAATCCTCCATGTCCTTCTCTATCACAAAGATCCTTTTCAAAGTATATGATAGGACACTGTAGCTGTCATGGCAACCTTTACACTGAGATCACTTATTTGTGGCCTTCTTTATGACTTAGTTTTTGGGGTCATCTTCTTGACTCTCCTTGCCATTCCCAGCATTGCTCCTCTTTTTAGTTTGGTTGGAGCCATTTGCCTTGTCTTTAGACTTTTTAGGGCTAAAGGTTTCCTCCCACCTAATCTTATTGGTAGCTATTGAAGGTTTTATTTTCAAATATTCGCAAGTGCACGACGTAGATGTAGTAAAGAATCGGTGAATATGGGTCGATTCCACAGGGAAGTCTTGCTCTTTTCAACTACTGGAACCTTTACACTTTAACTATCCAGTTTAATTGAAGAATGGAAGGAGTAGTAGAGAATAAAGAAAAATGAAGGATGATAACGAAATAAAGAAAATAAAGATGTAAACTAAAGAAAGTATTAAATGTAAAAAGGCTTAGGATTAGGACTTACCTCACCTTATGAGTTCTTCGGCAAATAATATAGAATTTTCTTATTTTAATTATTCAAGCAATTGGCGCTGATTTGGCCTTTATTAATTATTAGCCTCTTTCGAGATCTTAACAATCGTACCTAATTTAATCTAATACCTACTTTCGTGGAT
>JANHAO010013454.1:0-15840 GCA_026873985.1 Saraca asoca
AAAGTTGACACAACACTTTTCATAAAAGATAAAGGAAAAGATATTTTACTTGTTCAAGTGTATGTTGATGACATTATCTTTGGTTGTACTACTAATTCCTTGTGTGGAGAATTTTCAAAGTTGATGTAGAATAAGTTTGAAATATCTACGATGGAAGTGTTAACATTCTTTCTTAGACCATAAATTAAGCAATGTACAAATGGAACATTCCTAAACCAAACAAAGTACATAGTGGAATTACTTAAGAGATTCAAGTTTGATAGTCATAAATTTATTGGAACTCCTATGAGTCCAACTCTTAAGCTAGATTCTAATGTAAAAGGTAAATCTGTTGACCCTACTTTATTTAGAGGTATGATAGGAAGCCTACTCTATTTGACTACAAGCAGGCCTGATATCATGCTTAGTGTCGTCTCTATGCTAGATATCAAACACAACCAAAAGAATCACATTTTTCAACTGTGAAAAAGATTTTTTGATATCTTTTATAGACAAAACACCTAAGCTTATGGTATCCTAAATCTAATTCTTGTACTCTTATAGGTTATTCAGATGTAGACTATATAGGTAGTAAGACTGTTAGAAAGAGTAGTAGCGGAGCATGCTAATTTATTAGTCACTCTCTAGTCTCTTGGTCCTACAAAAACCAAAACAATGTCGCACTATCAATTGTTGAAGCAGAATACATAGTGGCTAGGAGTTATTGTGCTCAAATCCTATGGATGAAGTAACAATTTTCAGACTATGGCTTGGAATTTGATAAGATTCCTACAATGTGTGACAACACTATTGCTATTAACCTAACTAAGAATCCTATCATGCATACTAAAACAAAACATAATCAAATTAGACATCATTTTATTAGGAATCATGTTCAAAAAGGTGACATCTCTATTAAATTTGTATAAATTGAATTTCAACTAGCTAATACTTTTACAAAACTTTTGGATGAAAAATGGTTTGTGTACATTTGAAGAGAATTAGGGATGTTAGATCCCTTGGAAAATGATCTCAAAATGACCAACTTGCTATTTTTTTGATGTCAAGCTTTGTATTTGATTATGCTTATTTGTTTTGTATCTTGTAAATTCTAACTTAGGCATTAAAGTTTTTTCTAAGTTTGTTTTGTAGGTACATAATATGAATTTTGAGGTAAAAATCATATTAAGTTGTTTGATGTTGATCATTATATCATATGTTAAGAGTTTTGGAGCAAAACTACATTAAAATTGATTTCAGGACTCTCTAAATTGAATCCTGAATCAATTCAAATTTTTCCAAGTTTTCTATAAGTTTCTAAATCAATTCACAATTACAAATTTTGCACTATGAATCGATTCAAAACATTTTTCAATCTTTTAGGAAGAAATCAAACCTTTTCAAATTTTTATCACACTAAACAAATTAATTTCAGAATCTATTCAGTCTTGTCTACATCAATTCATTAATTAATCCAATCTAGATCAAATCGATTCATCAAGTTTTTCAAACTTTTGGTAATTGTTCCAAAATTTCAAAAACTATTATTTAAACTCCTCAAATCGATTCCAGACCAAAAATTTGCAAAAATAAAATGAACCATGCATTAAGTCTAAAATTAAGTAGAATCACCACTTCAGGGGGAGATTAATATCATAATTGAGCTAAGAACTATCTTTTAATCCCTTTATCCCTATTGTATGATTTGAATTTAAACCTTGTCGTTTCATCTTAGTAAGGAACTATTGCTTTTTGATGTGCCAAAAGGGGGAGAAATGAGATATTAGATAAGATTTCAAAAGGAGAAGGATGGGATTTTAGATAAAGAAAGTAGATAAGAGAAAATAAAAACTTAAGGGGGAGTAAAGTAAAAACCCTAAACTCTTGGTTAATTTTTTTTTGTATGCATATTTTGATGTTTATCTAAAATTGTTTAGTACCATAAAAAAAAGAGATTTTTATTTACATGCTTAATTGGATACTTGAAATTGATTTTGTTGTTTGCTAAGTTTTGGTGCTTAATTGAATTTATTTAATAAATTTACATTATTTCAGGTTGTTTCAGGTTTTTGGGTGTATCTTGAGCTATGGACTTTGATTTTAGGTGTTTTTTATGTTATAGGAAAGCTAAGATAAAGCTATAAAAATGTCATGAAGAGTCCTAAGCCCAATTCAGCCATTTTAAAGGTCAAATAAAGCCCACAAGAAGGAATAGAGTATTGTCCTATGACCCAAAACCAATTTAGTATTTTCATCACAAATAGAGCTCCATCCTTCATTTTAGTGCAAATCTTAGCCTATAGAATAGCTAAGATCAATTCTCACGACTTTCAGAAGGGATTGAGGTCAAGCTACACCTTTTTGAATTAGTTTCATGGTTGTGGACTTAAGCATTATAGGTTAGACTATCCTAGAAAGCTATCTAGGTTTTTGGCCTATAACTTGAGCTAGGAATCAAGTTTTTTATGCAAGGTCAAGGCCATTGGACTCCTAAGAAACTTAGCTACATTTCATATAAAGGGACCCATGTCCAATTAAGCTTTCTTCCATCCCTAAGCTATAGCCCAATGAAGAAATAGTGCTGTGAGCCTTGTAAATGCTCAGTTGAGCTACATTTGTAATAACTTTTAGATTCATTTTACATTGTCATTAATTTGGTGAAGGAGAGGAGCTCTGCTGGGCCAAAAGTCCAGTCCCAATTAGGTTTCTTCTTTCCTTTTATTTTTTCTTTTATTTTTACATTAATTTATAGCTAAACTCCTATCTCAATCTAGGGCAAATTTGGCATCAATATTCTTTATTTTGATTCTTACAATTGCTTTGGATGATTAGTTAATAAGGCCTATTAATTTATTGCTAATTATGATTTACTACTAGCTAAATTTGCATAGGTAATGTTATTGTTGATAGCTATTTGGTTATGGGTAGCAATAGGGTTTTGATTTGTTACTGGGGTAAATTAATTTTCCTAGAGAATTTGAGGTAATTCATTGGTTTGCTATTAGGGTAAATTGGTTAATTAGTCTAAGTATTTTTAGATCTTAATGCTATTTGGTAAATTTGTTAAGGTGCTGGGCTTCAACTAATTTAGTAATAAGGGTTAATTAGGTGTTGGGCTTGGCTGGTCAATGTAGGAAGAAATTAACAATAATTAATTAGGTGTTGGGCATAATTAGTTTCTTACCTAAACGACCAATGAGGGAATGAAACAATTGTGCCAATGATCAATGACAAAATTGATTGCAAGAGTCCCTTGGATTGAGTTTTTCTCCATTATATTTCCCTTTGTCTTTATTTCTATTTGCTTGCATGTATACTATTTGATTAAATTCATATTCTAATTAGATGATATCCAACCCCTTGTTTTATATTGCAATACATAGAATTAATCACTAGTCTTTACGGATTCAACCTGGACTCACCTTAGCTATAAGCTTAGGTGGTTCAACATTATTATCTTTACTGACTTAGAAACTCAAGTTACAAGCAGATTATCCTCCTAGACAATCTTGAACCCTAGAGAGAATGTTAATGCAATACTACTAAAGAGTGGCACAAAAGTTGAGCAACCAAATTTAGACAAGAATAAGAAAATTATAGAACATAAATAGGCACAACCTGTTGAACAAAAAGGTAGTTCTTAATTAGTTGCACTTTTCGCTCCTTTCCTAAGTAGATTGGTAAAGCATAACAAGGAAGATCAAGCGAAAAACATCTTGGAGACTTTCAAGAAAGTAGAAATGAACATATGACTGCTAGATGTGATTAAATAGATTCCTTAGTATGCAAAGTTTCTAAAGGAATTATGCACCACTAGGAAGAAATTAAAGGGCAATGAGAAAATTAGAGTGAGGGAGAGTATTTCTATTCTCATTGATAAGAAGCTAGCATAAAAATGCAAGGATCCAAGTTCATTCAATATCCCATGTTCCATTGGTTAGAATTTTTGTACACATGCTATGCTAGACTCAGGTACATTTATAAATGTCATGCTTTATTCTATTTATGCATCTTTGAAATTGGGACTTTTGAAGAAAGTAGATGTTGTGATCTAGTTAGCAAATAGGTCTAATGTGATTCCTGTAAAACTGCTTGAGGATGTGTTAGTGCTAGTGAATGCCTTTGTCTTCCCTGTAGATTTTTACATTCTAAAAATGTCAAATGATCCTTCAACTAATGCAACTCCAATCATTTTAGGAAGACCTTTCATGAAAATATCTAAAACAAAAATTGATGTGAATGCTAGTTCTCTTACCATGGAGTTTGATGGCAATACTTTGTAGTACAATATCTTTGATAATGCCAAGGAATATCCTTCTAATAATTATTTTCTGTGTTTTATTGACATTGTTGACCTTTTAGTGTAGGATGTTGACGTTCTTGAATCAGTTTTCATAGGACAATCAGTTTCAATAGGTATCAATAAATTCAAGTAGTTGAAGATGGATTCTAGAGTTCGTGGGTGGCAAGCAAATTTTGTGGTACTAAGTGTTCATGATCTTGGTTGAAAGAACCAGTGCACCATGAGCAAACAACATTAAACAAGCTTGCTTCTTGGGAGGCAACCCAAGCGTTTACTCTCATTCTCTCTCTCTCTCTCTCTCTCTCTCTCTCTTTTACTTTAATTGTCCATGTTGTTATTGATGATTTTGTGGTTACATTGAAGACAATGTAAAATTTAAGTGTGGGGGGATTTTCGATTGCTTCATTTTGCATTTTGCTTTGTTTATGTGAAAAAAAAATTCTAAAAGAATTTCTGTTTACTTTTTATCTTTTAGGTGTTCTTTTCATTGATGATGAGTTTGTTTAGATCTTGAGTATGTTGCAATTGATTTTGATAGTTGGATAGCATGATTGGATAAATTATCTTGCCTCTTGATTCTTGAATTTTGATTAGCATTGTGATGAGTTTGAAATGTTTGTAGATTGATTTTTAGTAGACATATAATCTATGAGATTTTGAACCAGTTTTGATTATTTTTATTAGGTTCCTTTTCTTTCTTGTGTGTGATTTTCTTTCATGAGATTGTTGCTCTACAACTTGCTTTGAATCTTTTTGAGATTACATTAGCACATGCATGCATGAAAACGATTAAGACATTCTTTGATTCAACCATTTTTGCCTTTTTAGCCTACCTTGCAATGTACCATTGTTGAACCGCTTTGAGCCTAATTGACCTTTTTTTCTTGTTATGTAGCCCATTAGAAAGCTAAGCCTTGAATGTCTTTACCTTTTCCTAACCTTAGGGATTAGGAGAGCATTTAATTCATTAGTTCGATAGGTTCTTGAACAAGTGTGGGGGTGTGCTAATTATTTGGTGAAAAGGCAATTGTGATTTATTTCATTGGTCAAGAAAAGAAAATAAGAAATAAATAAACAAGAGAAAAATAGTTCAATGCAATTAAAGAGAAAGTAAGAAAGAAAGAAAATAAAATAAAATTTGAAAGAAAAATAAAATTTCAAAAAGAAAGAGCTTAAAGTAAATGAAAATGAAAAAGTGAATAAAAGGAAAGAGAAAAGGAGAAGTGATGAATGTGAAAATTTGTGATGTAAATTTTGGTTTTAATTGCTCCTTTGCTTGTTTGGATATATTCCACAATGCTCTATTAGTCTCTTTGGTTTTGCACTTTTATATCCTTATCATTCCTTTCCTTCCCTTTTTTCCCTTAGCTGCATTACAACTTTTGTGAAGTCCTTTTGATTTATGCGATACATGTGATATGAGTAGTGGAGATTAGATGATCTTATGGTAGTGCATTTTCATTGATTGAAATTGAGTGAAACATTATCCCATCTTAGACACAAAGAGATTTGCCTTTTGAATAAAATTGCTTTGCTAGTTGATTTTGAGCTTTGAGTTGTCAAGAATATACTTCATGAAATGCTACGTCCCTTGAAATTTTGGTTATTTCCTAGCCTTTGGTTTTACATTCTCATCATTATTGAAAAGTTTAGTGTTAAAGTTTCTTCATTTTGAGTGTAGTGTAGTTTTTTTTTGGTTTTGGAGTCTTGTCCCGAGGATGTGCAAGAGCTAAGTGTAAGGGAATTTGATTAACACAATTTATACATATTTTATATCCATTTATACTTAGTCTTTTTCCATGCTTATGTGCTTAATTAGATATTTGAAGTTGCTTTTGTGGTTTGCTAAGTTTTTGTGCTTAATTGAATTTATTCGGTAAATTTACACTATTTCAGACTGTTTCAGGTTTTTAGGGTATCTTAAGCTATGAACTTCGGTTTTGGGTGATTCTTATGTCATTAGAAAGCTAAAAGAAAGATCTAAAAATTTTATGCAGAGTCCTAAGCTCAATTCATCTTTTTTAAGGTCAAATAAAACCCATAAACTGCAATTGAGTGTTGTCATGTTACCCAGAACTAATTTAGTATTTTCACCATAAGTGGAGCTCCATCCATCATTTCAATACAAACCTAAACCCATAGGATAGCTAAATCCATTCTCATAACTTTCATGAAGTGCTTATGGTCAAATTACATCATTTTGAATTAGTTTCGTGGTTGTGGACTTAAGTGTTAAATTCTATTATAGGTTGGACTATCTTGGAAAGCTATCTCAGTTTTTGGCCTATAACTTGAGCTAGGAATCAAGTTTTTATGCAAGGTCAAAGCCATTGTACTCCTACGAGGCTAAAGCTACATTTCATATGAAGGGACCCATGTCAAATTAAGCCTCCTTCCAGGCCTAAGCAGCAACCCAATCAAGAAGTAGTATAGTGAGCTTTATAAATGCTCAACTGAGCCACATTTGTGAACTTTTGCGAAGGAGAAAAGCTCTATTTGGGCAAGCTCCATCCCTAATTATGTTTCTTCTTTCCTTTTCATGTCTTTTATTTTTACATTAATATGCAGCTAAACTCCCATCTCAATCTAAGGGAAGTTTTGCATTAATTTTTTTGTTAATTGTGAGACTTGCTTTTATTGTCAATTTATTCCCAATTTGATTCTTTTGATTCTTTATTTTAATTATTACAATTGCTTTGGATGATTAATTAATAGGGCCCATTAATTAATTTTTCATTGTGATTTATTGCTAGTTGAATTTTCATAGACAATATTTTCGTTTATGGTTGTTTGGTTATGGGTAGCAATAAGGTTTTGATTTTCTATTGGGATAAATCAATTTTTCTAGAGAATTGGGGTAATTAATTATTTTGTTACTGGGTAAATTGGTTAATTAGTCTTGGCATTTTCAAATTTTAATGCTATTGGTAAATTGGTTGAGGTGCTGGGCTTCAATAGATTTAGCAATAAGGGTTAATTGGGCGTTATGCTTAATTAGCTAATTTAGAAAGAAATTAACAAAAATTAATTAGGTGTTGGGCTTAACTAGTTTGATGTGAAAATGGGAGACCAAGTTAAGACTCACCAAGAGGGTTTGCATCTACTAAGGGACCACTCATGGGATTAATGAGCAATAAATATTACTCTTTTTATCTCTTGTTATACTCTACCTTTTTGAATGTTAATTAAGTTTATTTTAGTCAATTATCCTTGTTTTGTGATTTGGTCATAATTTGGAGTTTAATTGAATTAATTGTTTAATGTTTGGGTTTTGATACTATTTTAGTTTTCAGGCTATAACTTGAGCTCTAGATATCAAATTAAGTCAATTTTATATGGTTAGAAAGCTAAGAGAAAGCTTTACAACTTTCATGTTGAGACCAGAGTCTAATTCTAATACTTAGGGTCTCAAAATTGACCATCAAATTAACCTAGAGTTTTTGTCCAGATTTGCCCTTGTCATAATGTTTGGGTTATTATTTTGTGTTATTGTATGGGCCACCTTTGAGATCTTTTTGACTTTGTTTTAAGGCTTTTAACCCTATTATATCCTTTCTTTTTTTGGGTGTTTTAAGACTTGGAATTGTGATGTTTGGTGGGCTATTTGGCAACCTAATTTTCGGCTAGCCTTATTGGTTGAGTTGTTTGGCCTTGTTTTTTGGTCTTTTTAGTTTGTTTGCTTGGTTATTTGTTTGAGCATTTAGTTGGGCTTGTTTAGGACTTGAACCTAGTCTATTTTGGAGCCTAATTGTTATGAAGGGAGGCATGTTTCCTTTAATAATGGAGATTAGTGAATTTGAGAATTAAAGAGTCTTCTTCCTTAAGCAAGTGCTCTCCTAGGCTTCTTACAAGAACTTCAATATTTATCAAAGAGTTTCCTCTTTGTGGCATCAATCTTCATCACGTATCACTCTCTTTCTATCTTTCTAGAGTGTGGTGTGAATATCCTTCTTTTTCTTTGAATTTTGGTTATTGAATTGTTAAATTGGAGATAGATCCATGGGCATTTCCAAGAGAGATCATAACAAGTTTCTTGGCTAAGGGGTCAATGAGGGAATGAAATAATTGTATCATTAATCGATCACAGAATAAATTGCCAAAATCCCTTGGATTAAGCTTTTCTCCATTAGATTTCCCTTTGTCTTCATTTTTGTTTGCTTGCATCTATATTGTTTGATTAAAATCCTATTCTAATTAGATAATATTCAATCCCCCTATTTTTCACTATAACACAAAAATTTATCACTGATCTTGGTGGATTTGATTTGGACTCACCCTAGCAATAAGCTTAGGTAATTCAACATTATTATCTTTGTCATTTTCAAAAATCATGAACTAGCTATGCACAGGTTGGTTGACCAGTTGCTCCAGTGAGCCTATATACAAAACAACCCCTGTGACACCTTCCATGACCCTCATTTATAATTGAATAGGTTCTAAAGAGTGTTGCTCAACTGAAAAGGGTTCTTGTTTGTGTTTTTCAAAGGTGTGAACATAAGGTAAGATTTTTAGCCTAAAAGGTCTAACTTTTTCCTTAAGTTCTTATTTTTCTTAAGGTTTGATTCCTTCTTTGATTGTTACAATTTCTCTAACAGTCAAAAGGCCAAAGTCAAAACTAGAGAAAAGAGTTCCAAGATTAGGTTTAGGAGAATTCTCTCCTACCAAGATGAGTGTGATTTTTTGCTCTTCTAGCTTCATCTTATTTATTAAAAATTATTTTTATGAAATTAACATAGATGTTTTTTTCTTGTTAGGTTAAATTAGAAGAAAAAATAGATAAATACCTTAGACCTAATAATTAAATAAAATTATTAGGTGTATTTTCCATATGTAATAAATGTATGTATATAAGGATTCAAAAAGGTTTATAATATAGGCCTAAGTTAGATTTACTAATATGAATATTTTCATAATTAATTTTATTAATTATCTAGTAATAAATAAAATAAGAAATAGGATGAATAGAGACCAATTAGATTAGGAAGGGTAAGATAAGTCTAGATAGACATAAAACAACTCCTGTGATGATTGTGTTTGCTAACTAGAATAACTTTAGTGGGATTTGGTGGACCTATTTGTAATAAGATAAGTTTTTAGTTTTGTTGATGGTGAAATTTGGTAAGCCCTAAATCTTAGTTAACCCGAACAGTTCTTGTATCCTTAAACTACAATTTGGTTGCAAAAAAGCAGGGAAACAATTAAAGTAAGAAGAAGGAGGAAGAATAAGATGAACACCTGAAGCTTTTTAGCGTGGCTCGACTAAAATCCTTTGTTTGGATTCCTACGTTCACAGATGATTTTATTTATCTGAAAAATTTGGCAGAGTTATAGTATGTGTTCTCTAGTCCTTTTTTATTGTATCTATTCCTCCCCCTTTTATAGAGGCTAAGAGGATACAAATGTAATTTACTAAGTTATAAATCTGTTACATCAAATAATAAATGTATTTGACAAATATGACTTCTACAAATTGACTTCTATAGACTGCTTTTTATGTTTGGGCCCTTGTAAGCTGTCTCTTGCATATTGGCCCCACAAGTTAGGTCTGAGAGGGTGTCTATTTTAGGTTCACCCATAAAGAGCTTTTAGTTGGGAGAGATGCCACATCCAGCAAGCCAGAACCCCTATTTTGGGGTCACCGTTGGCCTTTGGCTAGTGATGTCGAGCTCATATTTAGCGATGTGAGCTTGTGTAGGATGAACTGTTGCCATGCTAGCTGGGGCTCATCTTTAGCGATATGGGGCTTTTGCCTTATTCTGTGCTCTAAGCTTGTAGCTGGCAATCTAGTCTCCTTAGGTGATCTTAGCCTTGGATAGGTTGGTCCTTTCTTATTTGGACTCATCTATTGCTGGGCCTTTTGCCATCCCATTTTTCATAATACCATAAAATACCCATAACATTAGCCCCCCAACTCTCAGTCTACTTTGCGGGCTGGGAGTTGTAGTTTGCTAGCAAAGTCTTTATTTGAGGATTGTCGTGCAGTCAAAGTCTTTGCATTTAGTCTGTTGTTTCATCTGCTCTAGGCCATACTTCCTATAGTATGTGTTTCATAGCCATTGGCATGTCAGCCTTATTTTCTTCTAAGCCATTTGATCAAGAATAACTGGATATCTTCTAGACTCTTCAATAAGGCCATACTAGTCTATTTAAGCATGGGAAATCCTTCTTCCTTCTTCATAGAGTGATATGATGGGTGCCTTAACTAAGCCCCCATGTTTCTGATGGTTTGGTTTTTCGATGAGGCATGTATGGCCTGCTACGTAGGAAGTCTTTATAGGCATTTCTTCTTTGACAATTCTAAGAGATCTTACATAGATCTTGGATTATTTCCTCATGGTTATGTCATGGGATTCAACCTTTCTAACCATGTTCTTTTGTTTCTTTTGAATTCTCAATGCTGGGAATGAGATAGTTGAGAGGGAGTTTTTTTAGTTGAGGACTCACAAGAAGAAGATTGAAAAGCTAGTGTGCTCATTGGTTCTCCAACTGGTTGGAGTTTAGCTCCCAGAAGCTAGCCTTTTTTTTATACATAATAGTTATAGGCTTACTCTGATTTGTACTTTGAATCTTTTCATGTAAATTTACCTCGTTAAGTGAGGCTTTTAATGAATGAACTTTTCTTCTTGGTTCTTGAATACTGCGTTGGATATTATGCATATCACAGGTGATAACATAAATTCCTACAAATCATGGCTAAATAAAATATTTAGATAACCAATCGGTCATATTTTTCGGTTAGTAATGAGTTTGAGCATCGAAGTGTCTCAGTTGGTGATGAGTGGAGTGTCTAGGTACGTCACATGAGAGTTACGCCTAGTCGTAAGTAGCATGTGAGCTGTGTGCAATAGGTCACATGAGAGCTATACTTTGCGGGTCATGCCATAGCAATCTTGTTGCTCAGTGGGCAGTAAGACTTTGACCTTTCCAGCAATCTTGTTGCTCAGTGGAATAGCAATCTTATTGCTTAGTCTCATAGCAATCCTGGTGCTTAGTGGAATAGCAATCTTTTTGCTTAGTTTCACACAATCTTGTTACTCAGTGGAATAGTAGTCTCATTACTTAGTTCCATAGCAGTCTCGTTGCTCAATGAAATAGCAATCTTCTTAATCAATTTCACAACAATCTCATTGCTCAGTGAAATAGCAATCTCGTTGCTCAGTTCCACAGTAACCTTGTTGCTTAGGCAGGTAATGAGTTTATTTTAGTGCCTTCACACTTCAACTGATGAGCTGGCAATGAATTTGAGTTTAACTTTGTCAACACAGAATAACTTTCTTCTTGTATAACATTTTGCTGAAGATTAGAAGACAGAAAGATTTAAAGCATTTTTATTGATTTTTGAACAACATTATAACATCAAAATATCGTTTTAACTAAGGGCCCCTATTTGTGATCAGCGATCCGTTGAGGGTGCTGAGGTTGCTATTCAGAGGGTCAGACCATGTAATCTTGCAAGCGACCTTTCTTGATGAGGTCCTCTATGGCATCCATAAGTGCCCAACATTCTGAGGTGTTGTGCCTAACCTTATTATGATAAGCGCAAAACCTACTCGTGTCTCTGAACTTGCTGGGGGCCCTCAAGGGCTTGGGTTTTCCAAAATCTTCCCTATTTCTTTTTGTGGCGAAGATCCTATCTTGGGTGTCAAATAAAATACTATAGCTTTCATGGTGACCTTGATGCTGAGGTTGTTGGGTCCTCGCCTTCTTTGCAAGCTGGATATTGGAGTTAGCCTTCTGACCATCCTCGCCATTCCAGTCATTGCTCCTTTTCTTGGTGCTACTCACCTGATTGGATTTTCTGGGGCCAAAGGTTTTCTCCCACCTAATCTGTTTGGTAACTTGTTCATAAAATTTAGCTAGATCTCTTACTGGGGACTTGTATAGGCTTTTATATAGCTTTTCATCTTTGCAGAGTCCAGCTGAGATTGTTGTCAAGATGCTTTCTGCAGAAGGATTTTCTATGGAATTGGCCTTGTGCCTAAACTTGGTTATGTAATCTTTCAATGATTCATGCTCATGCTGAAAGATCATTGCGAGATGGCAAGGTGGTGTGAGCTACCTTTATAATGCTGATACTGGTTGATAAATTTTTGTTGACATTCTTCCCAACTACTGACGCTGCAAGCTGGGAGATTTCTAAACCATGCTGAGGTTTGCCTCCTAATGTAGTTGGGAAGACACAACATTTGATCAAAGGATTGGTTATTTGGAGATTCATCTAGATATTGAACATGTCCAGGTGGTCACATGGGTCACTATTCCCATCGTATAACGAAATCATTGGAACTTTAAATTTGTGAGGTAGGGGCTATGTTTCAATTTCTATGGAGAATGGTGAGCTCCCTTTGTAGCGAGCTTGATCATCTTGAGCTTGAGGGCATTCCTCTAGTTGCCTTATCCTCTCGAACAACTCTTTTATCTCTAAGTCGCGGGAGTAGCGACATGAGGTGTGGCCTTGATTGGTGTTGT
Organism: Saraca asoca; assembly: GCA_026873985.1. Classification (NCBI taxonomy): domain Eukaryota; kingdom Viridiplantae; phylum Streptophyta; class Magnoliopsida; order Fabales; family Fabaceae; genus Saraca; species Saraca asoca. Next base: position 12,752 of record JANHAO010013454.1, read on the forward strand.
TTGAGCTCTCGACTCGGTACGAGCTCCCGCCTCATTGACTATTACGATTCACGCATGTTTGGCAGGCTCCTGATCTCGTTTGTTAATTGGTGGAGCGAGCTGAGTCAGAAAGCTGATGCGTCTGTCTAGTCAACTTTTCCTTCTGGGCTCTTTCACATAGCTATTGAAGTTGTGTAGTGATCTCGGCCTATTTTTGCATGCCTAGGTTTTGAGCTTGCATAAGCACTTTAACTATCTCTACTAACTCTCTTACAGTATTCTTGAACATTTGTTAAAGTTGGTGACCTGTCTGCACCTCAATAGCTCCAGAAGCAACAACAGGTTGGTGGTGAGTTTCTGGGGCCAAACCAATGGTGATACCAGCAGCAGGAGTGCCTACTGGCTGGTTAACCAGAGTGTTTGAGCTTCTAGTGGTTCTTCCTCTAACCATTGTAGTTAGGCAAAAAAGCAATCGAAAAGCATATGAGCCCTTCCTCTAATGCCAAGGTGTTGATGGTGAAATTTGGTAATCCCCAAATCTCAATCAACCTGAACAGTACTTGTATCCCCAAATTGTAATCTGGTTACGAAAAAGTAGGGAAACAACTAAAGCAAGAAGAATGAGGAAGAACAAGATGAACACTAGAAACTTTTTAACGTGGTTTGTCTAAAATCCTTTGTTTGGATTTCTACATCCATGGATGATTTTATTTATCTGAAAAATTTGGCAAAGTTATAGTATGTATTCTCCAGTCCTTTTTATTGTATCTATTCCTCCCCCTTTTATAGAGGCTATGAGGTTACAAATATAATTTACTAAGTTGTAAATTTGTTACATCAAATAATAAATGTATTTGACAAATATGACTTCTGCAAATCAGCTACTGCAGACTACTTTCTGCGTGTGGGCCCTTGTAAGCTACCTGTTATAGATTGGCCCCACAAGTTGGGTCTGAGAGGGTGCCTTCTTTAGGTTCACCCATAACAAGCTTTTAACTAGGCGAGATGCCGCGTCCCATGAGACAGGACTCCTATTTTTGGGTTGTTACTGGCCTTTAGCCAGGGACATCAAGTTTGCATTTAGCAATGCAAGCTTGTGCTGAATGAACTATTGGCCATGCGAGTTGGGGCTTCTGCCTTATTTTATGCTCTAAGCTTGTAGCTGGCAATCCAATCTCCTTAGGCAATCTTAGCCTTGGACAAGTTGGTCCTCTCTTATTTGGACTCATCTGTTGCTGGTCTTTTGCTAGTCCATTTTGCATAGTATTAGAAAATATCTATAACAAGTTTGAATTTGAATTTTAAAGAATATAGAATATTATTATTGAGTTTAATTCAAATATTTATTTAAAATTTTATTACATATGAGTTGAGAACTTATGAGTTTGTGGGTCACTACTCAGTTATTCATGCCAATCACATTTCTAGAATTGGGGATGTGACAAAGTATTCATAACACACAAGTAATTAAGTGACAAATAAAAGATATATGATTGTATGCATATGAGTTTTGTATGTAATATGCCTAAGAAAAAAGGAACTTAAGACAATTAGGATTACTAAAGTACCTTGTATGGAATTTTTGCTCACCAAGTCTATATATAGCATACCCCTCATTATTAAATTCTTTAGTTACTACTCCTACTCCACCCAAAGATGTCATCATATGAGGATACATTGGTGACCACTGTGTGCCCCAGATGAGAATGTCCGCATCTACTTCCACAACATACTATTCATGCACCTTTGTTTGAGTCATTTAATTTATGATTTTAGAAATGAGTACGTCTTTGGACCAAATATCCCCACTTTATTTACAGAGGGCTACTCCATTAGTATCTTCCAGTAGCTCACTCTTTAGTTGTCTATTTTATGTAGAGCATGCTTAGCTTTTACTCTGTGTGGGATGACTATGGTTCTTGTTATGTTTTGAGTGAGAGCCTTACGGAGACTTAAGCTGTGACCCTCTATATACTTTGCTTTGGGATATTTGTATTGAGATATTTTGACTCTATATGTATGATGCATGGATATTCAGTTATACGGTTGTCATTAATTATTATGAGCATGTTTTTTTTTTTTTTGAAAAAAAAAATCTTACTAATTTATATGTAGTGTTTACATTTTCCCTTTCCCTCGTGGTATGGGGAAACTAGACTTTAAAAATATTACTAATTTATTTGAAGTAGCAAACTCAAACTGTATCAATTGTTTTATAGGTGTCTTTGTAATTTTAATAATTCATTAATTATCTTAAAAATTGAGAATTTGAATTAAAAGAAACTACCTGCATTTCGGAAGTCTATTGTATTCAAATATATGAATTTCTAAAATATTTGTGTGGTGGGAGTCAACTTGTAATCTTACTTGACAATAATTTATTAAATAAAATTCAATCTAAAATATTTCTAGGATTTCTTTCTTCGCTTTATTTCTAACTGTTTATTCCTCATTCCCTCCCTACTTTATCTTCAATTAGTCTCTTATTTTTTCCCTCTTTACCTGACGTCTATCCATTTTTCATTTTTTCTAACTTCTTTTCATATTTTTTTTGTTTCTCCCTTCAACTTTTTTCATTTTTCATTTTATTTTTTCAAAATAATTTCAAATTTTAAAAAAATTATGAAAAGCTACCTTTAGAAAAGTTCAACCGATCAAAATTTCTTTGTGTAATTTTCATTCAACAATCTACACTCTATTATGAAGGCTTTTTGCATGGGAGTAATATGTAGGGTACACTACAAGAAAAAACCGATTTTCCAACAGAAAAAATCCGTTGGAATTTTAGCTAAATCCGTTGGAAGAAGGCATTTCAACGGATTTTAGTCCGTTGAAAAACCCCTCGTTGGAATTGGAAATTCTAACGGATAAAGTATTCCAATGGATTAAATCCTTTGGAATACGAATTGGGGATAAATGTCATGCATTAATTCAAACGGAAATTACAACGGACAAGATTCGTTGGAATTATTAGTCAACGGAATTTAACGCGGACATTGTCCGTGGAAAAAATTCCAACAGATTTTTCCGTTGGAATTTTATTTTTTTATATAATAAATAATATTTTTAATTGGTGGAATAAATAATATTTTTAATATTTTTTATATAAT
>JANHAO010013455.1:0-15842 GCA_026873985.1 Saraca asoca
CCAATTGTGCTTCGAACTCTTACTTTCATCCATCTTTTCAAGCCTTTTTAATCACCTAAAAAGAAAAATAAAAGACACAGCAGTATCAAAGAACAAAGACACAAAACTATGACAAAAAGAATGACAAAACCACAAATTAATAACAAATTGAGAGGTAATAATTAATATAATAATAGGCATTTTGGTCGTTTATCACTAATGGAGCTATATCATGGAGGAGTGCGAAGCTAACTTTGACAGCTACTTCCGCTATGGAGGCTGAGTTCATCTGTTGTTTTGAGGCTACATCACATGGTATATGGATAAAGAGTTTTATTTTTAGGCTTAGAGTTTTTGATTCTATATCTAGGCAATTAAACATATTTTGTGATAATTCAGTTATAGCCTTTATGGCTAAGAATAATAAGAATGGTAGATGAAATAAGTATATCAACATTAAGTGCTTAGTCATAAGAGAGCATGTTAAGAATAAAATAGTGGTTATTGAGTACATTAACAGTAAATTGATGATATAGATCCTTTGACAAAAGGCATGCCACTATTTAGGTTCAAGGATCTTGTAGAACGTATGGGTGTTAGTTCTTTAGTTTGATTTCATTGTATGAGGCAATGTTATTTTAATGAAACTCTATCTTAATTGTAATTTTTCTCATTTTGTTTTATATGCATATTTTTGTTTGAGAAATGTCAATAAAGTTTGGATTTAGAATAAATATAGGGTTTATTCATTTAGTATTTTGGACTAATATTAAGATGCAAATGCAACGTGATACATGGAAGGTAATACTTATTATAAGAGGAATTATTGCTTTGATTCGTGTATTTGTTTCTTATTTTGACAAATCTTGGTATATATATTGGCCAAGTGGGAGATTGTGAGAAAGATCTCGAAAATAATGTGAGATATATCTCCACTGGATATGGCCAATATCATATCCTTAAGTTAAGGGATTTGTAATTACTTTAAGATAAAGTCCATTATCTTGAGATAAAGTTAATTGTCTTTAAGATAAGTTCATTATCTCTTAATAACTCAACTATTCAGATATCTCAGTGATGGGCCAAGAATTATTATATAATATAAGATTTGGGTCCCCAATGCTATAAAAGACTCCATACAAAAATAATAACCATCATCCTAGAGAGAGAACGAAGCATTGAAAACTCTCAAACAACTCTAGACGTGATATACATAGTAGTTTTGCTTTTAGATTTCTAATATCAATGGCCGGAGGTAATTCATTTTATCCCACTTCCATTACAGTTTATGATCATTAGCACTTAAGTTTTGCTAACAAATCATTGATTTGTTCATTTTATAATCAAACATGTTTTTAAATGTAATATTATATTGTTGCAATTTCTATAATATGTTGATATATGTTTGATTTTTTTTAACCTTTTTTTAAGCTTAAAATAAAATTTGATTACTAAATTTCTATTTTGAAATAATGATTATATTTTAAATATAAAATATAACTAAATATGTTTTTAAAGATAATATTATATTGTAATTTATAATGATTATTTTCTCATATTATATGCCCATATTATATGTTTTCAAACGTAACATTATAAAAAATTTTAAGATTTTTTATTTAATAATATTATATTATTGTAATTTATATATTTATCAAAATTAACATTATTTCATTTAGGTAGATTGCATTTTTAAACCAGTAGAGAGATTCTTTAAAATAGGAAATTTAATGATATTTTTATTTTACATTTAAATAAATAAGATTCTCTGAAATAATATTATATTATTACAATTTATATTATGATGAAATCATTTAGATATACCATATATTTTTTATTATAATAATTAATTTGATCATCTTATAATTAAATATGTTTTTAAATATAATATTATATTATTATAATTCATATTAAAAGTTAATAGATGATTAATTTTTTTAACATTTTTAAACAAAAAATAAAATTTAATTATTAAATTTCTTATTTTAAGATTATGATTATATTTTAATTATAAAATATAATCAAGTATGTCCTTAAATGTAATATTATATTTATTGTAATGATATATACTCCATATTTTTTATTATAATAGTTGATTTGCAATTTATGTAAAAAGCTAATATTACCAAATCTATCTTTAAACATATTGTTGTAATTTATAATTATTGATTTGCTCATATTATACAATTTTAAATGTAATATTATAAAAAGTTTAAATTTTTTGTTTAGTAATATTATATTGTTGAAATTTATATATTTATCGAAATTAACATTATTTTATATAGATAGATTGTCTTTTTTAAATTTTTAGAAAGATTATAATACTTAAATTATATATAATCTGATCTATTATAAATTCAAATTTGGTGTTCAGAATAAATCATTAATCCTCTATTTGAGTTCATATAATAGTCTTTATTTTTTATATTCAAAATTTTATCTGGATGCATTGTTATTTATTTTTAAACATAAAACATAAATTAATTTGATTTAGAAGATTTGATTTGAGATAAGGAAAGTGAAAATTTCAGGAAATATTGTTTTCGTACATAATGTATCCTTATAAAAACGTACATAGAACCTAAAGATCAAAGTAATATGTTATTGGATAGTTCCTGATTTTCAAAATGATAATAAAACCAATAGTATAGAGATAATTTTGATGGATCAAAATATAATAGTGTAATGTTAGTTTTGTCAATTTTCGATGTTGTTTTTTCATATTCATCAGTTAACATTTTATATTTATATCTATATTTAATATTTATACTAAAGAATGATCAAATTTAAAATATAATAAAAAGTTTATTATTTTCAAGGTTTGAGAAATCCTTGAAGGAAGATAGTGCATATTTAATACATAACCTTGGTGTTACCATCAACAATCACAAATATAATATCCCATGCCATAGATATAGGGTGAACTTTCAAAATAATGACATAATTAAAAATGTGATAGACTCTAGTATTCTTGAATATAACTTCTCTTTCCTGAGTTTTAGTGAAATTTAAGCCAATAAAGATGAAGTGTTCTTAATTGGTATTTACATACCTTTAATATAATTTTTAATATTTTTATTAATTTGTATCAATATAATATTATAAATTATTTGATATTTTTTTATTTATCCTTGATTTGACAGATGTCATTGGAGAAATTACATATTTGAGTAACAATTTTGAGAGTAAAAAATACGATTGCAAAAGTCAGATACTTGAAGTAGAACTAAATCCAAAGTAAACTAACTACTAAAATAATTTGTCTTAAATTGTGATTATTTTTAATTATTGTTAATTTTTAAAATCATAATTAATTTGGATGATACTCATTTGATATTTCATTTTTAAAATTATTATTTTAAAAAGAACATTATTAAGTTAACACTCTGAAGTCAATCTAGAAAGAAAATGGAAAATCAAGTTGTTATGTTATTTGATTATTTGCCTTTATGTTATTTTAATTGGCTCCATAGGTGAAAAACTTTGATAGTATTAAATTGTTATATTATTTAATTATTTACCTTTATGTTATTTTGATTGTCTTTATTATTTTATTAATTAAACTAAATGTATTGATTCTATGATATTATCTCATTTATGGTGTTTATCTTAGTTGTATTTAATTATCTATTATATTATTGCTACATTTTTTTTTTAATTTTTTTATGTTTTTATTTTTTGTATATTTTCTGAGTTTTTTTTATATTACCCTTTATGTATTGCATGTCTATTTCAATTTTTTTTAAAATCAATTACATAATTTTTGTTTATATTGCTCCTTATATTTTATATGTTTATTTAAGATTATTTTAGTTAAAAAAGTCAATTCTATAATTTTATTATATCTCAATATTATTATATGTTTTCTCTTATATTTTTCTTTATTGAGTTTGAAATTTGAAGAAAAAATTCAATTTTTTAAAGGCAAATAACTAATAAATTTTAGGTTAAAATTTTAAAATTTGAAACACATTGTCAACGCGTTTAAGATAAAATTAAAGTGTCATTATCAGACATTGCTAATGGGTTTATATTTTTTTAGCTCATTAATTATGATTGTTCAATAAATTAAGTGTTCATCTATTATTGATTTCACAAAATTGATATGAAAATCATATAATTAGGTAATTTCTCACTCATAAAAATCCGCATCTACATGTAATTGTATTGCATATATAATCTTGATTCGTTTATAATTAATGATGTTGCTTATATTTTTCACCATTAAGTATAGGTTTTAAAATCAATTTTTTATTTTCTAATCACATGCATTAAGTACATCAAATTTTATTTAATTTTGGAATTATGAGGTACCTATTTTAAGTAGTGTTTGTAACAATATTATTTTAAAATTATTTTTATAATTTTAAAATATAATAAATTAAATAATGATATTAATATGTTAAATCTAATACAAAAATAGTAGTAACTCTAAAAAATGATATAATATTTTTATCCGTACATCGCACAAGAGCTAAACAAGTATAATATATATCACATCGTTTAAAAATTTGGTGTATAAAATATTTGAAATCATAATCAAGATAGTTTTTAAATTATACAGATTTTAATATTTTAAGATAAAATTTTCAAACTATTAACTAAAATGAAAAATTATTCAAACACTATAAATTTAGTATTTAATGGACTTAACACTCAAAACCCAATGCTTAATGTTAGTATTATCAATCACACCCTAAATCATTATGACTTATTACTTAATTATAGTTAAAAAATTTAGTTTATCAAATATTATTTACAATTTACAATAATTAACTATTTTTATAATAGGTATCAATAATGTAAGAAAAATAAAAAAAGAGTAATCAACAATTATATCATTGACAATACTTAATCCCAAATATATTTTAAATTAATACACCAATAGTATAAAATAAATTAATGGCACAAATTATTTACATTTTATAAATAAATATTTGAAAAACTATAATTACATCATCAAATTTGTAAAACATGTCAATATAATTAATTTTAAAATTTTAAGATATATTCATCAAATAAAATTATGGAAGTAGTGTGATTGACGGCCATAATTGATTATTTATGATGGGTTTCATTTCATTATATTTATATCATGATTTCGACATAGTCTAAGAATGAAAGTTGTTGACGTGTGATCTTAGTCAACCCAAGTTTTTTGTAATCCTAAACTATAAACTGATAGTGTAAAAGAGGGTGAGATGAAGAGAGGAAAAACTGAGCAACATCAGAAGTTTTTAACGTGATTTAGCTAAAGTCTATCAACCCTCTACGTCTATGGTTATCGTATTTCTCTGTTTATATTGACAGAGTTTTTGTATCTGTTGGGTTCTTAGAGTTTCTGTTTCTCTTTGGGAATCCTCTCAGTCTAATATTTGATTCTTTCTGTCTAAGTTGGTCCTCCCTTGTATAATAATCTTGATCCCTATGTATAGTTGCTAGGGTGTACAATCTTAACGTATTCCAAAAAATAAAAAATAATAAATTAATTACAAGTTGATTTCTGTCAGTTGATAACCACAAATTGGTACATGCAAGTTAATCTCACCTCGGGTTTCTCCATAGTGAGCTTCTAGATAAAAGCTAGGAAGGTGTTTGATGATTTGTGAGCTATAGCTCGTCATCAATGAGCTGGAGCTACTATTTTAACTTTTGGCCTATGATTTGAATTTGTGCCTGACAATTTGATGCTTTAGCCCGGCGTCCTCAATCTCAGGTAAACTGGGTCCTTATCAACTGGACTTGCTAAATGGGCTTTTATCAGCCCATTTGTTTATTACCAAAAATACCCACAACATTAGCCCTCAACTCTCAGTTCGTCCTGCGGACTGGGAGTTATAGTTTACTGGTAAAAGCTAACAACTGCAATCTTGCAATGCCATAATTCAGTCTTTTCCCCTACCATTTTATCTGCACCAACCCATATTATTGTTACAACATTTAATGCGCATTCTTTCATAGCCGTTAACGTGGCGATGAATAAGCCTTGCTCTTTGTTGCACCGTTAGATGGAAGGTGGCCGATCAGTTTCCAAATCTGATAATGAGGCCCGATGAATTTATTTAAGGTGATAGAAACCTTTTTTTTCTATCTCATAGGGTAGTGGCCTGATAGGTTCATTGGTCAAGCCCCCCATGTTGTTAATGATTTAGGTCTTAGGTATGGTGACTCAAGGCGTATACAGCCTGCTGCATAGGAAGTTCCATTGGACAATTCCTCCCTAGGGATTTTGGGAAGTTTTGTACAGACCTTGGATTATTCCCTCACAGTGCTATTAGTAAGTTTAGTTCTTTCATCTTTGTTCTTTTGCCTCCTTATAAGGTGATTGAATCATTTGGTTTCTTAGAATGCATAAGGGGGAATAAAGTTGAGGGATGAGCTTTTACCTTGGGAAGAGGACAAGAAAAAGCTTGAGAGTAGCTTGGTTGAAGACTAAATGATGGACAGCTTGCTTGCCTCATATGTTGATCTTCCTGCCCATTGAGATTCAGTTCCTGGAAGCCAGCCTTCCTCTTAGGACATGTTTGTTATAGGCTTATTTTTAATTGTATTTTTGAATCTTAGTCTGTACATTCACCTCATTGAGCGAGATTTTCTAATGAATTTTTTATGTTTCTTTACTTTTCCATGTATGCCATATTGGATGTTCAATAGGTTGTTGATGATAGCATGTAGTTGACATGAATGAGTTCCTGCAAATCATAACTTAATAAAACATTAGTTAAAATGTATGCCTAGTAAAGCATGATTTAAAAAGATATGTGCCAAGTTGAATGACCAGTAGATCACATGAAAGTTGTGCCTTAGTAAATATGAGATGAGTGCCCAAGTAGGTTGTATGAGAGCTGTGTCTGAGCTAATATGTCATGACTTTGTCAAATTGAATGCTTCTTCCAGACTAGATGGGTGATTGTTTGCTTCTGGGTTAAAAGAACGATTGCTCACTTTCGAATGAGTAGGGTGAGAGCTCATTACCAAATCAGTAGGGTAAAAGCTTGCTAGCAAATTAGTAGGGTAAGAGCTTGGCTACTAAATTAGTAGGGCGAGAGCTTGGTAGGTCGCACAGATGTGCCTCTGAATAGTAGTTCACATGAATGCAGTGCCAAGTAGTAGATTACATTGATGTGGTGCTAAGTAGTAAGTTATGCTTTAGTTATAGTGTTTCTCAATAGTTTATGCCACAACAATTGTGTTGCTTAGTGGGTCACACCACAGCAATCGTGTTGCTTAGTGGGTCACGAATCTTGCCTCTAGCTCTTTTAATCAGGAATAAAAGGTCAAGTTGAAATATATTGAAAATATAGGTGCAGATGTTGTGCATTCCAAGCTCATAGAACTTTAGTTTCATTTGTTAAGTGACAAGCTCTATTCCCAAGTCTTCCTTGATGATGTATAGGCCCTCCCAGTTTAGACTTAGTGTCCTATTACTGGCCTTACGAGCTTAGGGAGAATAGGGTGAAGTATGGGATTACCGATAATGAAATCCGAATTTGGGCCTTCCCATGTAGTACTTTACTAAAAATTAGTAAACATAGACATAAAAATGTAAGGAAAAACTTGGGTGCTTTTATTGATTTCTGAATACTACTACAGAATTAGAAGCATTAGAACTGCTATTGTTATGGTTGCTGGGCTACTAAGGTCGCTGCTCGGCAGGTTGCATCATATAGTCTTTTACGTGACCTCTCTTGATCAAATCCTCAATCATATCTGTGAGTGCCCAGCATTGTAAAGTATTGTGTCTGACCTCATTGTGGTAGGCATAAAACTTGTCTGTGTCCCTGAGCCTGTTGAGGGTTCTTAGGGGTTTGGATTTCCCGAAGTCCTCCTTTTTTCTCTCTATTGTGAATATCCTATCTTGAGTGTTAAATAGAATACTATAGTCACTATAGTGACCTTGACATTGAGGTCACTCAGTCCTGACCTTCTTTGCAGGCTGGTTATCAGAGCTATCCTTGTCATTTCTATCATTGCTCCTCTCTTTATTCTGATTGGATCTATTTGCCTTGTCCTTATTATCAAACTTCTTTAAGCTAAAGGTCTCCTCCCACCTAATCTATTTGGTAGCTCGTTCATAAAACTCACCTAAGTTTCTTACTAGAAACTTGTATATGTTCTTATATAACTTTCCATCCCTACGGAGTCTCGTTGAGATTGCAGTTAGGATACTTTCTTCAGATGGATTCTCCACATTATCAACCTCATGCCTGAATCAGGTGGTATAGTTTTTCAATGATTCACCCTTCCGTTGAAAGATCGTTACAAGGTGGTAGGATGGCATGAGCTACTACCTTAATGCTTTATACTAGTTAATGAATCTTTTCTAGCACTCTTCCCAACTGTCAATGCTGCGAGTTGGGAGATTCCTAAACCATGTTTGAGGTATGTGTCCTAGTGTATCTAGGAAGACATGACATTTAACTAGGGGGTTGGTTGTCTGAAGATCCATGTATACATTGAATGCATCCAGGTGGTTGTATGGATCATTATCCCCATTGTATTATGGGATCGTAGGGATTTTAAACTTGTAAGGGAGAGGCTCCATCTCAATTTTTCTAGTGAATGGTGTCCTCTCTTCATAGTGGTCTTGTTTATCCTGAGTCTGTGGGTGCTTTTCTAACTGCTTTACCTTCTAGAATAACTCTTCTACCATCGGGTTTTTGTGTCTTGGATTGATGGCTGGAGGATCGCTGGCTCTTTTGGCCTCCTTGGTCATGGGAGTAGTGATCTGAGGTGTGCCCTCGGCTAGTCTTGTTCAAGCTTTTAGCTCGATGTGAACCTTCATGTCGCTGATTACCATCATCCTTATGTGATCGATAAATCTCTAATCTTGTCTGCGAGTTAGAAGGGCAAACCAAATTAGTGAGCTAAAGGGCTTCCTTGGGTGCAGGGACCTCAGCTTGTTTTCACGTGCCCAGGGTTTGCGTCTGTGTCAACACTTTAACTGCCTCAACTAATGCTTTCACTGTGTTTTCAAGTGTTTCCTAATGTTTGTGCCATGTTTTCACTTCATCACTTCCAAGGACAATTACAACAGGCTAGCTATGGGTTGTTAGGGCAGGTCGGTGGCAATTCGTATAGTGGGAGTGACGGAAGTGCCTGCCACAGGAGGAATTGATTCCTGCTGTTATTCTATATGACCTTCCAATCGATCAATTAGAGTGTCTAAACTCCTGGTGGTTCTTCCAATGGCCATTATGGTCGGATGAAAAATTATCCAGAATACAGTTTAGGGCCCTCCTTCTAGTGCCAAAATGTTGATGTGTGATTTCAGTCAACTTAGGCTCTTTGTAACCCTAAACTATAAATTGATAGTGTGAAAGAGGGTGAGATGAAGAGAGGAAGAACAAAGAGACACCAGAAGTTTTTAATATGATTCGACTAAAGTTAATCGACCCCTACGTCAATGATTATCGTATTTTTTTGTTTATATTGACAGAGTTTTTGTATCTGTTGGGTTCTTAGAGTTTCTATTTCTCTCTGAGAATCCTCTCAGTCTAATATTTTGTTCTTTCTATCTAAGTTGGTCCTCCCCTGTACAATAATCTTAACCCTTATTTATAGTTGCTGAGGTATACAATCTTAATGTATTGTAAAAAAAAAGAAAAATATAAATTAATTACAAGTTGATTTCTGCCAGTTGACAATCGCAAGTTGGTACACACAAGTTGATCCCACCTCGGGTTTCTCTATAGTGAGCTTCTAGATAAAAGCTGGGAAGTTGTTTGACGATCTACGAGCTATAGCTCATCATTAATGAGCTGGAGCTATTGTTTTGACTTTTAGCCTACAATCTGAATTTGTGCCTGGCGATCTGATGCCTTAGCCCAACATCCTCAATTTCAGGCAAACTGGGTCCTTATCAGCTAAACTTGCTAAATGGGCTTTTACTAGCCTATTTGTTCAGTACCAAAAATACCCACAACAAAAGTCTTATCTTATATTTATTACCTTATTATTAAGATTGCTTTTATGTTTTTTTTAATAATAAGATAATATAAAAAAATGCAAGCAGAGAAGGAGACGATGTTTGAAGAGGAAGTTGATATTCATCAATGAAATGCAAAAAAAAAAAAAATGAAACAAAGGGGAAGGCAGTTCAGGGGTGAATAAAGTAGGTCAGTGACCTATGATGATGAAATCTTTAAGCATAATCAAGAGGAACCGAGGAAAAAGGGAGGTCCTATAAAGATATGCTAATTGGTGGAGATAACTATGAAAGTGATGGAATGACTGAAAAGGATAAGGAGGAGAATGATTTTAGCGGCTTTGCGGTGGAGGAAGGAATGAATGAGGAGAGGCCTTGTCCAAATATTGTGATTTCTAAAGAAGAGGAAGAGAGAACGAATAAGCCATAACGCAAAACACGGATTATCAAATTATTAGGACAAAAAATAGGCTTCAAAATTTTGGAGGATAAGCTCCATCAACTTAGGGCAGGTGAGGGTATACTAGAGAGCATTGATTTGTCAGAAGATTATTACTTGGTCAAGTTTAGTTCAGTTGTTGATTATAAAATTGCTCTACAAGTAGACCTTGGTTATTATTTGATCACTATTTAACAATTTGTTCTTGGGATTTGAAATTTGATCCTACAGAGGATGTTATCGAAAAGCTGGCTATTTGGATTTATGTTCCTAATCTTCCTATAAGGTTTTTTGATAAAAAATTCTTGACGCTGTTAGGGAACCAAGTAGGGAAGACTTTGAAGGTGGATGCAACCACAATAGAGTAAGCACGTAGGAAGTATGTGAGGATTTGTATTGACGTGGATCTATCGAAGGAATTATTATTGAAATTTTCTGTGCAAGGAAAACAATATTATATCCAATATGAAAGCCTCCACACTATATGTTTCAATTGTGGCAAATATGGCCATTCAAAGGAGGGTTGTCTTGATTTCAGACATGAATTATTTAAGGAAGAAAGAAATATGAGGAATGTACAGAATGAGCCAGAACAAGTATAGAATTATCGAGGAAGAGTAGTTGCAATACGATGGTTTAGAATAGCAGAAGAACTAGGTGAAAACAAGAATCTAATAATAGAAAATTAGAGGAAGGAAATCAATCATTCAAGAAAAATAATTCTGGTTCCATATTCTCGATACTACAAAATGAGGAAATTTAGGAGCAAAGTGATACTAATGATACGTGTGATTTAAGGGAGGATCAAGTTATTAATGGAAGCTCTAATAATTGTGCCAATAAAGGAAAGAATAGAGCAATCAATATTAAAGCACATAATAAAACAAAACAAGGAAGTGAAAATGATATAGTGCTTTGCAGAGGAAAAAAAGATGAGGCCTATAAAGAGAAAGTGATTAATGGTCAACCAAAAGAATAATTGATTTTACAGCTTAAAGAGGATAGAAGGTAGCTATTTAGTGATCTTAACAAGGAGCCAATGGAAGACAACATTATAAGGCGATCCCATGTGCTTGAAATGCCACTTTGCATGGAAATTGAGACAGATGATGTAATAACTCATAGACATGTTGGTATTAGTGACATACTCATGTATGATAAAGAGAAACCATTGGATATGGGAAATATAACAAGTGGAATGGTATGCATCTATCTAATGAGTATACGATAGTTGTGCCTGACAAGATAAGGATGGATACGAAAGCTATGTAGCTCAATTAAGGCTTGTAAAGTGTTATTTGTTCTTTTCTTTGAAAAAATTATTTTAATGCTTAAAGAAATAATGGTGTAGAACTATAGAGGTGCAAGAAACAATTTGTTTGTAAATCAAGTTGGAACTATAATGAATTCTATAAATCTGAAAATTTTAGCTCTCTTGGAAATAAGAGGGGAGCTAGGTAGAGCCGAAAATATTTTCAAAGCATTGGGTTATGACTAAGGGGAGCTGTGGAAGGAAATGGATTTTTTAGGGGTTTGGTTACTGTGAAGATCCCAGAGAATTTTTGTAGAAATTATTCAAAATAATTATCAGTTTATACATTTGAAAGTTTTATAGAATTCAAGGAGCTACCAGTTTTTACAATTGTCTATGTGAATCCAAGTCTAAAGTTGAAGGTGGTTTTATGGAAGGAGTTGTTTTGAATTAGAAAGATTATTAAGGATCTAGGTGAGAAGAAAGGAGGTGTCCCTTTCACTTGGCACATGACAAATCTTTTCAATGAAAGAATAAACAATTATAACTTGCTTGACCTGGAGATACAAAGTGGTAAATTCACATGGAAGAGGCTAGAACAACATGGATATGATCATCTTTTTGAAAAGTTGGATCAGGGTGATGTGTGATACAGATTGGAGAATGAGGTTTCTAGAAACTGATGTTAAGGTACTTCCAAGATCTTTTTCTGACCACCATCCTATTTTAATTAAATTGTTTGAAAAAGGCGGGACAAAGATACTCGATCATTTAGATTTGAGGCAACATAGTTAACCCATAAAGATTTTCTAATTTTCCTTCAATAAGAATGGTCAGATAATGTTAATGTGGTTGATAATCTAAGAAATAATTGTTAAAGAGTGCAATAAAAACATGTTTGGTAATATTCACCTGAACAAAAAGAAGATCCTTATGAAAACAACAGGTTTTTAACAAGCTATTGAAAAAAGGTCAAATCCCCATCTTTATAAGTTAGAGACTCAATTGCAGGTAAAGCTTTCACAAGTTTTAAAATAGGAGGAAATCATATGGCATAAAAAATCTAGAACAAAGTGGCTCATTAAAGTGGATAAGAATATGAAATATTATCATACAAAGACAGTCATTAGGTGGAATCGCAACAGAATTAATATGATTCGGGATTAGAATGGAAATTGGGTTCATAACAGGAAGGATATTGAAGATTAAATGTGTAACTTTTATAAAAACCTCTTCTTTAATGATCTGAGAGGTAGAGTTTCGATCATCACTAAATTCTCGTACCTAGTCTTAAATGATAATTAGCTTAGAAGACTTCAGGCAAAGGTGAATATGGATGAAGTGAAAAAAACTATTTTCTTGATTGGAGTGACTAAAGCCCCTGAAGAGGATGGATTTTCAGCTATCTTTTTCCACACAAATCGGGATCTAGTTGCGAGAAAGTTTTTTGAATTTATAAAAGAATTTTTTTTCCACTCATGACCTTAGGATTAATAGAACCTTGATTTGTTTAATCCTGATGATTGAGAAGCCTGAATTTGTGAACCAATTTAGACGCATATTACTTTGTAATGTTATATATAAAAAGGTGGGTAAAATTATGGTGAACCACATCAAGCCTATGATGTCTGATCTTATATCCCGGTTAAGCAAATTTTGTTCCAGGAAAGAGGATACAAGATAATATCATTATTGATCAAGAGTTATTCCATACCATGAGAAAAATGAGAGGAAAAATAGTTTTTATTTTTGCTATTAAAGTTGATCTAGAGAAAGAGTGTGACTATCTAAACTAGGTGTTTATTAAGGAAGTTTTGCAACAGATTAATATGAAGGAAAGCGTATTGGACTTAATTATGAGTTGCATCACATTCTCTTCACTAAATGTGTTATGGAATGATAGTAAGTCTAATTATTTTCAGCCTTTAAGGGGAATCAAATAGGTTGACTTGTTATGCCATTATATTTTTATTTTTTGCATGGATAAATTATCGCATATTATATGTGAAGCGGTTGAGAATCATAAATGGTTTCCTCTCCAGACAAGTAGAATTGGCCCAGGTATATCCATTTAATGTTTGCTAATGATTTACTTTTATTTGGTGAAGCTTCTGTGGATCAGTTTAATAGTATTATGAGTTATCTTGATCTTTTTTTCTAAGATGTTAGGACAACAAGTTAATTATGCTAAAACAAACATATTCTTTTCTAAGAATGTGTGACAAGAGAGATGTTTGCAAATTGTTGAGAAATATGGTTTTAACATATCTACAGATCTTGGTTTGTATTTAGGTGTCCTTCTAATTCATAAGCAAGTTACATGTTACACTTATCAAAATGTGATCAAGAAAATTCAAGACAAATTGGCAGGATGAAAGATGAACTGCCTTTCTATAGCTGAGAGATTGGTTTTAGCTAAATTGGTTATAGGTGCTATTCCAACATATACAATGCTATGTGTAAGTATCCTGTAGGTAACTCTTGATGAAATAGAAAAATATCAGCGTAATTTTATTTGGGGACACAGCTTTTATGAGAGATGATTGCACATTATTTCTTGGTAGGTTATCACCTATCCAAAAAAGTTAGGGGGCTAGGAATTAGAAAGTTAAAATATTTGAATAAAGCCTGCTTGATAAAGTTAGTTTGAAATTTGCTGAAGGGTGGAAATAAGCTTTGGATTGAAGTTTTAAAGTATAAATATGGGACAGGGAATGACTGGAAAAAACATGTTATTGTGAGTCAATTAAACTCTACATTTTGGAAAAGTTTAGGCAAAATTTGGGGTTTTGTTTTAAAAGGTCTAAGTTTAAATAGGAACGATGGCCACTTGATGTATTTTTGGGATAATTACTGGATAGGTAATATAAGGTTGTGAGATCATAACCAATCTCAACTAGAACATCAATGTGTAATTGATTGCATCCCAAATACTAGGAACTGTAGTTAAATGAGTTGGCTAATTGGCTTCCTCAGGAGATGGTACAACGAATTGCAATTGAACCAATGCTTGTAGAATTGCTTAGGCAAGATACATTATGTTGAAAATATTCTGCTACAAGAGAGTTTAATGTCAAGTCTGCATACATAGAGAGGGTGGGTGTAGTTGTGACGCAGATTAACCCTTTGTGAAAAAAAATTTGGAGGTGCAAAGGGCCATAGAAGATTAAGCTATTTTTGTGAAAATGTTGTTCAAATGGAATTCTCACAAATGCTAAGAGATTCAAAAGGGGGTTGGGACTAAGCACATAGAGTCTTTACCATGAAAAGGTAAAGACTCTTATGCATGTAATTAGAGATTGTGGGGTTGCTAGATATTTATGGTTATAGTTAATCCATGTAAGAAGTAAGGCAATTTTTTTAATAGTGACGATGAGGACCGATTGAGAGTTAATTTGCAGTCTTGATTTAAGAAGAGAGAAGAAGATTATTGGCATTTAATGTAAGGTATCACCGTGCAGTAGCTTTGGGTTTGGAGGAATAATCAAATATTTGAACAAGGGTTTGTTAGACCAACAAATCAAGTTGCATGCATTAAGGCAGTAATGCATAACATGGAAGTGGCTTATCATTTGGATGGGGACATGTAGATCTAACATCTCTCGCATGAGGTGAATATAAAATGGAAGCCTCCTATTGCAGGGTGGTGTAAAATAAATGTTGATAAAGCTTCAAAGTCTAACCTTGGTTTAGCGGGATGTGGTGGCATTATTAGGAATGATGAGGGATTGAGGGTGAAAGGGTTCTTTTGCAATCTAGGTATCTGCATAGCTATTGTGGCTAAAATATGGAGGGCTTATTATAGACTCCAATTAGCTTGGCAAATGGATTTTAAATAGGTTATTTTAGAGTTTGACTTTAAAGTTCTAGTGGATATGCTTTCTATAGGAACAATGAAGAATACAAACTTGAATTTTCTTATTACTCGATGCAAGGCATTGCTCTTAAGCAACTAGCAGGTAAGGATAAGTGATGGTTGCCAAATTCAATCAAAATTAGAAAATTTATAACCAAGCTACCCTCTACTTGTAGTATAAGGTAACACTGGATCGAGCTCTTAGATCATTCTAATTAGTAGCAATCAGATTAAGAGATAAAAAAATAAGGGGGGATTGGTAGTATCTATTCTAATAATAAACAACAATGTAGAAATATAAATAAGAGTAAGCAAACAACTAGCCCAAGGGAATCAACTGAACTTGAGATTAATGTATCCTTGATCACTAAATATTCATTCAATTGTT